>VZQC01010763.1:698292-771310 GCA_009823505.1 Rhizomys pruinosus
AACAACAACAACAACAACAACAACAACAACTACAGAAAGGACCGCATCAAAGAACTGACTGAAACAGTGAACTTCTGCTCAAAACAGCAACTTCCACATGGAGAATATGGAGAAAGACTGAGAAAGAGATGAAAAGCATGTTTGGCAGAATACATGAGCCCTGGTGGGGTGGGGAGACAGGGTGGGGGACACAGGTCTAGATTTGATAATCTTGTACAAAACATATATATAAAAAATTAAAAAGAAGCTTAAAGCAAAAAACAGAACAGAAAAAAAAATACAATAGACTTCTTTTAGTAATGAGAATATACTGCCTACTGCCTAATGGAGCATCAAAAACTCATCTTTTGACCTAAGACTCGAAACTTAGCAACTACTAGAAGAAAAATGAGAAAACTCTTAAGATAATGGCATTGGTAAGGACTCTGGAAAGTAATCCAATAGCCCAAGAAATAATAAAAAGAATTGACAAATAAGATTACATAAAATTAAAAAATTCTCCTCAGCAAAGGAAAGAACAAAGTGAAGCAACAACCTATAAAATAGGAGAAAATCTTTGCTAACTGTTCATCTAACAGGGAATTGGCATCCACAAAATAGAAAGTAGTAAAAAAATGTCAGTACCAAATAATTTCAATAAATATACAGATGAATTGGACAGTTCTCAGTAGAAAGGGAATAGTGGCTTTTCTACAAGTAGAAATACAAGGGGAATCCCCAACATCTTTAGCCACAGATGAACTGCAAATGAACACTATCCTGAGAACCTATCTCATCCCAGCCAAAATGCCTACCATTAAGTAAACAAATAACAACAATGTAGGGAATTCAATGAATGGTATGGGAGGAACTCTTACTCACTGATGCTGGGAACATAATTAGTGTAAACATTATGGAAATCATTATGGATACTTCTCTTAAACTTAAAACACCATGATCCTGCTGTACCACTTCTAAAATAATATAACATAAAACAAAGAGACATGCATATCAATGTCTATTATGGCACAATCCATGGTAGCTAAGGTATGTAATAAATCTACATGTTTATCAGAAGATAACTGGATAAAGGAAATGTGGTATTTATATACAATAGAGTTTTGGATGGGCATTTTAAAAGCCAAAATTGTGCCCTTGGTAGAAAAATGATGGAATGGAAGATTGTCATGTCAATCAAAGTACACCAAACACAGAGAGACAAAGTCACATGTTTTCTGCCATACAAAGAATCTAAATTCCTTAAAAGACAGAGAGGAAGAAAGAGATTTATTTGTGAAAAGGCAAGAGATTATCAGAAGCAGAAAAGGAGGACAAAAGAAAATGATAGGGATGAATATGATTAAAGTACACAGTATACATGCATTCAAGAAAAAGTCACAAGGAAGCATAATGTTTTGTATCATTAATGTGCACTAGTTTTTTTAAAAAGAGTCCATCTTTCGGATGCGGCAGACTCTCTCTACCGATGGTGATATTAGTCATCTAAGCACTAATTTTCGTGTCCATCCCACCCACAGTGCACAGTTAATGTCCATGTCAGATACAAGCATTTGCTTATATTTGATCAAGTAAATATAAGTAGGGGAAGGGGAATGCATAGTTATGCTTGGATGACTCGTGTCACCCTGTGTAAATACTAACTACCACATCCAAAAACCTGAACCCGTAACCATCCCCATCAACTGCCATTGGCCTGTGGTGTTACCTGAGACCCTTTTGCTCTCCATCTATTGCTGGCAGCATGCAGCCTCCCCAGAGGCTTCTTGATGCACTTGTCCCAAGTACCATTTAACCTGTATTGTCTTATTAATATAAAAATATCAGAAATTCTTCAGATTTCCTCTTCCTATTTAACCTTCCACTTCTGGTCCCACAATACAATTGTGGGTTCATTTCTTTTTAAATGATAAAATATATATATTATTTTTATAGTAGCAAATAAAACCATCAATCATTCATATGTTCCTTCTTTATTCATTTCTCTTCCTAGCCCTTTGAGACAATTCCAGTGGCCATGGAGAAATGCCACAGATTTTACTCTGGAGAACATGCTACAGAGAACACAATAGACTAACAGCTGCAGCTGCCACCACTTTAGCTCCACTGCTGTAGGCCAGCACCATGTTTCATTCAGGCTCATCTCAGCCAAGGCCTGAACACAAGAGCTAAGGGGGTGCTACATCCTGGGCTCTTCTGTTTCAGACAGGTCTCCTCTTATAGGCAGTCTTTGTTTCTAAGACTGCTCATCATTCTGGCCATGTTTTTTCAGAATGGCCCTCTGATCTGATGCTTTTTCCTATCCAGACCTCTTTACTGTGCTCTCCTTTTCACAGATACCACATTGCAATGTTGCCTAAGGTTTATAACTGCCTTTATTATTTTTCTTCCTCCATATCGTTCATGAGCATTTTCTTCAGCAAGCCTCTTACACATAGGCTAACATTTGATGTCTGCTCCCTGGAGAATCAGAATTGACAGAGATGGTGGGAGTAATGGTCTAAAAATACTGACAGGAAACTAAATTATTTTGTGGTTTTTTCATAGATATATACAAATTTATTGATTTGCTCATGTGACAGAGCTCAAGGAGTCCAACAATAGCCACACCACACTGGAGAGACTAAGAATCCAGGGAACTGCTCAGCCCACAAGGCTGGATTTCTCAGTAGTCCCAATCTGGTGCTGAATGCCCAATGGATTCCAGGAGATCTGCTGGTCTCAGTACATGCTGGGATCCAAAGGGTTGATCACAGCAGCAAGACAAACTCACCAGTGAGAGCAAGGCAAGCTGCAACAAAAAAGGGACTGGCTGCCTCTGCCACGGCCTTTTATACTGCCTGCTGGCAGAAGGTTACGCCCACATTTAGGGTGGGCCATCTGGCTTGAGGTAATCCAATCCGAAGATCCTTTTTCTCTTGTTTGTTCATCCCTAATCCAGTCAATTTGACACCCCGGATTAACCATCACAAGTCAACCCCTTGTCAAATTGACACCCAAAAAATAACCTCTCCTTATGTTATGCTTAAATGTCAAATGCAAACAATGGCAGGGTCATACTTCCACCTAACATGTTATAAGTGTCCCATGTGCAATTGCAAAGCATTATATCTTAGAGTATGTGGTAATGTACTTAGTCCTTCAGTATCTAATAACCTAAATATGACAACACTTAACATTTATCTCAGTCGTACATTCAAAAGGGAACAACACAACTATCTGCTTAATATATATATATATATGAACAAGTACATTCTTAACCAAATAGGACAAAAGTTAATATCTATTATAATCCACATTTCTGCAACTGGTCCAGTGGCCTCAGCTGATATTTATGCCTACCTTCTTCTCCTACCCATTCTGAATTTCCTCCACCTTCAGCAAGCAATTCTGTAGGTCTTGGCTCTTTCCTGGAGGAGTGACCCATACAATCATCCCTGAAGGGTCTGGGACATTTGTTGTCTTGTCTGGTTTGGGTTGTTGGAGTTTCCCATTGACCTTAATCATAGGACATGGTAGCACCAGAAGGCACCTTATAGCATCTCCTGCCTTCCAGACATAATCTTCCTTGCCCCCATTGTGGAGAAAAAGTCCGATTTCCCCCTGGTAGTCTGGATCAATTATTCCTCCTACTACTGTTATTCCTTCCTTAGCCTATTGGCCTAAGGGCAGTAGAAGCACAAAGTGGCCAGGGGGGATGTCTTAGCTTCCACTTCAAAGGAAAGTTTGCTGTGTCTCCTGGCAAAAGCGCTCCACCCTTTGGAACCAAAACTTCTAGACCAGCAGAATGCAAGGTCGTGGGTACAGGAAGCAAAAAATTTCTTACTGGGTCACTAGGGGTGATATGAGTGGAATCACTCCCACTTCCACCCCTTGGTTCCTGGACCCATGAATTCTGGCTATAGGAGAAACAGTACCAAATAGTGGGCACTGATTCAAAGCATATACTGCCTGCTGGAGAACCTTGCCCCAGCCCTCCAGGGTATTGCTACCTAATTGGCACTGTAACTGTGTCTTCAAGAGGCCTTTCCATCGTTCTATCTAGCCAGCTGCTTCTGGGTGGTGGGGACCATGGTAAGACCAGTGGATACCATGTCCATGGGCCCACTGTTGCAGTTCTTTGGCTGTGAAGTGAGTTCCTTGGTCAGAAGCAATGCTGTGAGGAATACTATGACAGTGGACAAGACATTCTGTAAGTCCCTGGATGGTAGTTTGGTCAGAATCATTACGTGACAGAGCTCAAGGAGTCCAACAATAACCGTGCCACACTGGAGAGGCTGAGAATCCAGGGAACTGCTCAGCCTGCAAGGCTGGATGTCTCAGTAGTCCCAATCTGGTGTCGAAGGCCTGATGGATTCCAGGAGATCTGCTGGTCTCAGTACATGCTAGGATCAGAAGAGTTGATCACAGCAGCAAGACAAACTCACCAGTGAGAGAGAGGCAAGCTGCTTGAAAATAGGCAGGAAACTAAATGATTTTGATTTACTTCCTCTCACCTGGCATGAAGACCCACATCTTTGAGTATAATGTAAATCAGCCCCTATCATAGGATGGAGCTCTAATTGTTAAATACTTTTCCTAGGAAATTATAATGCCCTCATCAATGCAAAGATCCACATTTATTTAAAATACGTGGTGGGGATGAGAGAGATGAAAAAGTGAAGCCCTATCCAGTCAAGCTCCCAAATTCAGATGTCCTTCTGTGCAAATAAATCCACTGGAGTCTAATCAGCACATCTAGAATTCTTAGGTTAGGCATGTTCTTCCTCACTCAGCAGTAATCAGTCTCCAGTAGTTCTCAGTCCAGGGCCAGTCTCCCACCCCTCTTTCTCTTGCTCCACTCTGTGACCTTGTCTGAGTTGGCATGGGTCCCATGCCAGATGCCAACTTTCCCACAAGTTCATATACAAAAGTTTCAGGTAGTCAGTATGTAAGCCACTGCTTCCCTATGCTCATTCACCAGCCCTGGTTCTTACAATCTTTCTGACCCTTCTTCCATAATGATCCTTGAGCCATGGTTGGGTGAGGTTTAATATAGGGGTCTTATGCAGGGATACACACTCTAGAGGCTCCAATTCTTTGAAACTTGGCTAGTTGTGGCCTTCTGTTTGTATTACCCCCTATTGTGCAAAGAAGCTTTACCACTGAAAATTTAAGGATGCACTCATTTATTCTCCACCCCTCATTCTGTGTTTAGAGATTAAACTGTAGTTGTGTCTCCTAGGATTGAGCATTTTTCAGGTGTCTATTTTCTATAGCTGACCAGTCATGGGATTCTGCAGCCTCCATCTGTTGCAAAGAGATGCTTCTTTGCTAAGTGGCATACAGTATGATTGTCTGTAAATATAAGATTCCATATTTACCATATGATAAGAAATTTCATGTGTCTAGAGATATGATACCAAGAGGGTTTTCCCTAACATCTATATCCTCCCCTGCCCTGTGCATTTGGCTGAATTTATAATGGCTTCTCTCTCAAGGGTTCCAAGTCCAATTAGATAGCTATTGATTATCCCCCAGATAACAGTGCCACTACTGCACCAATAGAGGTAGTTTGCTGTGTAGCTTATTATGGTTGTCAGGCTTTTCAGCTGGGTTGTACCACTGATTGATTTTCTCCCTTAGCACTGTGCATATTATCTAGCATTATGAGCACTCAGCTTTAAGTAGAAGGCTTCCAGGTCAGTTCCTGCTCCATTACTCTAAGTCCTATCCCTGAAGCATGTCCTATTGTGAGAAGTATGGCCTTTGTTAGGTTATTGCGTGCTCCCCTGGAGAAAATAAGAGACCAGGAGGTTTAGGTTCCCTGGGATAAAGTTTACTTCAGGGTGTCTGGCCTGGAAATTTAAGGGAGGAGGTGAGAAGGGGATTCAGTGAGAGTGGGAGTGGGTAGTGCACTTAGCAGAAGTCTCTGACTTTTCAAAAGTGTAGAAGATCCCTAAGTATGCTGTGATGGCCTCTTTTTCCATAACCAAAGATGGACCAGCAGTACAGCGGGATTCTCAGTCTTTAGAAATTCATATCGTGACAGTCTTATTTTCTAGTTCTAAGAGATAATCAAGAACTTTGACAATATCCTGCATTATTTTGAGCCTTTTGGATTCCTCTCATCAACCACTCAAAAGGAGGTGTACATTGCCTGGCATTGTGTTCCCTGCCACACAGCCCCCAGGTTGCAGGAACAATGCACTAATCCTCAGAGAGTATAGGTGCATTTCTCACAGGATCTCAGGAGTATCACACTACACTCTGGGTTCCCCGGCCACCCAAGGTCCAGTCATCTCTTCTGGGTCCCTATATTTGATTTAGTTGAAACAATAGAGAGCAGACTCCCGATTATCTGCAAAGGCTGGAGGTTGGGCTTGCCTCTGCTCCCTAATGGACAGTTGACTCCCACCCCCTTGGGGGTTTGTAGAGGTGTCACATTTCTGAATCCATCTCTAAAGAGCATGTCTTGGTTTCAGAAACCAACTGGAGCCTCTGCCTGCTAGTGTAAACAAGGGTTTTGTAGAAAGTGCACAGTAAATTTCCCCTGCAACCCCCACCCCCATCCTCACCAGAAACTACTATATAAGACCCTAATCTCCTACAAATAAATGAGTTATTCGGTCTCTTGAGGCCAGCTCCCAGGTCTTATTTACCTGCCAGGTTTACCTGCTTTCTGAGTCCTTTTTCTCTCCCTCTCCCCCATCCCATGCCTGCATCACATGACCTAATGCCTTTATATGCACCAAGAGGCTGGTGACCCTAGTGTGGACCCCACTGCCCCACCTTCTCCATTCTTCTTCCTGTCCCACCTCCCTCCTCCTTCCCCAGCCCCAACAATCCCATCTTCCTCCTCCTCCCCCTCTCCCACCAAGCTGTGCATATGTCCCCTCCCAACCCAACTTCCTCACCCTGCCCCCCTCCTCCCTTGTAACATCTGTTTCTTACTACCCCCTTCTTTAGGGTTTAGGGTTCTTTCTTTTCCTTTACCTCCATGTACCCTTTCCAGTTTCTTGGCTCCTGGTGTTGCATCATGATATATAGTCACATAAGAGGATTGTAGCACCAACTTTTTAAGAAATAGACTTATGCTTGTTCTTTGAAAATTTCATTCATGTATACAATGCTTTTTGATCACACCTACATATTACTCTCCCCTCATCAAACTCCTTCCAGAAGTTCCTCCCTCACCTCTCCCTCCTCTCTCTCTCTCTCTCTCTCTCTCTCTCTCTCTCTCTGTCTCTCTCTACCCATGAAGAAAATTGATTCTCCATCCCCAGCAACCATCTAAAGCCAATAGTTCCTCAGTCAGGGGGTGGAGCCTCATGAGCCCTCTGCCCCTATCCATGATAGAATTTTGACTGGCTTGAACTTGTGTAGTCCATTAATAATTACTACACTTGATAAAGCATCATTGGTAAAGGAAATGAATGAGGTGTCAGGCACAGAAAATGCTGGCATTGAGTTGACAAGTGCAAAACTAAATGAATATCAAAGCAGTTTGGTACTCTGATGGAACACAGCATCATGATTACTTACAGGATTTTCTCAGAGTTACATTAACTCTATCACTATGTGTCATGATAAAAAGAGATTTTAAGACTATTTACACAAGTTGTACCAATTTCTCATGTACAGGTGCTTCTCAGACTGTTACATTCTGTTGTCAAGTTTCAGAAAGTTAAAGAGTTGTTTAATGAAATTCATCTAGGTTTACAAGTTGATTTGTAAGAAGATTTTTTTTTCTCTCAGTCACAATAGGAAATCCCATTTAGAAGTTTAACACTACTTAATAAAAATCAGCATATATGCCCATCACAGAAGTGACATCAAGTGAATTTGATGTAAAATAAAATAGTCAATTTGGGCTAGCTAGCCTTCATTACTAACCACAATGAAAATAGCATAATGCAAGCTTGAAAGGTATATAGTTAGATTTACTAAGATAGAGACAGGGCTAACGGGTTGGAAACACTTACCAAGACAACTGCTTTGAGATTGCAATATCGAACTTGTTGGCAAGAAAAACAAGTGCCAACTCTATCATATAATACCAGTCATAGAGGAAATTGATCAGCTCTTGGGTAGTTGACTGCATTAGGTCTGTTTCATCCTCATAAAAAAAATACAAATTCCACATAAAGATTTCTTTTCCAGAGTTCAAGACCTTCTTGGTATTTCAAACAATGACTCTGTTGGGTAACTTAAGAATGCCTGATCCACAAGCGTGAAATTCTATCCATGGTAGTATATGACAAATGCACCAATGTAAAGGGAAATAGACAATCATGAAGCATCAAAACCTCATACAATAGGTACCCTGCTAAAGATAGAACCAGAGTATCACCTCAAAAGCAGTTTTCTACAAGGAAACAGTAGCATCCTTCAGAACCTGAAATATGCAGCCACTAAAGCTGAGACTTCTACATGATCTTCCTCATAAAGAGAATACATGCGATTGGGAATCAATTATGTATGAGGAACTGGGTCAAGTTTTAACCTCTTCCAATGATCCAGTAGAGGACCCTGTGAAATATTCAGTTAATATCACTAGTTAGTGCTTGACAAGTATGGTTGTCCCTGAAAAACTCTTGAAGCTGGAGAGATTACTCAGTAAAGTATCTGTTGCAGACTGAACTTGCATCCCCAGCATCTATATGAAAGCTAGCAATGGAAGCTTGATCCTGTAACCCCAGCATTAGGGAGATAAAAACAGGTGGATGGTTACAGCTCATCGGCCAGCCAAACTCACTGAATCAATGAGCTCCAGTTTCAGTGAGACTACTGTCTCAAAAAAATAAGGTGGACGATGATGAAGGAAGACAACCAATGTCAACTTCTGACCTCCATATATGCACACACCCAAGAAGGCAACCTGCACACACCCAGACAAATATGTATCTCTCACACATTCACATGCCAAAAGAAACTTTTCAAATTACTTACTATAAAGACAGTTTTAGAGGCTAGAAAGATGACTCGGTGAGTAAAGACTCTTGATGCCAAGCCTAATAACTTGAGTTTGATCCCTGAAATTCATATGATAGAAGGAAAGAAAGGACTCTGACTTCTACAAGTTTCCCTTTGAGCACAACTTGCATGCCATGAATATGTGCTGCACACACATACATATCAAATATGTGTGGAAACATACACTCAATACTTATAAATAGATGAGTTTTTATTTTTTTATTTATAATTTTTATTTTATACATAGAAGTATATTGTCTGCATGTACATAAGTATACCTGTGTTGGGGCTGGAGAGATAGCCTAGCGGTTAAGAGCACCGACTGCTCTTGCAGAGGACCCGGGTTTGATCCCCAGCACCCACATGGCGGCTGAGAACCGTCTGTAACTCCAATTCCAGGAGAACTTCAGTTCCAGGGGAATCCGAGACCCTCTTCTGACCTCCACGGCATTGCACGACACGTGTGCACAAACCTACATGCAGACAGTACACTCATACACATACAAAAATAAATAAAATTAATTAAAAAAAATAAGTATACCTGTGTTGTAGAACTCTTATGGAGTCCAGAAGAGGATGTCAGATACCCTGGAACCAGAGTTATGGTAGCTGTCATGTATGGGCTGGGAATCGGACCTTAGTCTTCTGCTAGAGCAGCCAGTATTCTTAAGTACTGAGCCATCTCTTCAGTCCCAAGCGTTGAAAATTTTAATAAAATAAATATTCTTCCTTCTCTAAAAACATTACTAATTCTTACAATAGCAAACATTTTCTGAAGTGACTATATATCAATTACAGATAGAAAATCAATACAACAAATTCCTTCTGAAAATTTATCAGGCAGCATAATCTACCAACAGAAATACATGAATCTGTGCTCATATATAATTAACTAAGTATAAATCCTGAGGATGCTGTCAGGCATGTTCCAGTTTAGTCATAATCAAGTTATCAAGAATATTAGTCATTCTGGAAGTAATAATAACAAAATAGAATTAACATGAATAAATTAGTTTGTCATTTTAATACACCAAATATCAAACAATATATTTTCAATGAAGTTAATTTAATGCAAACCAATAGAATGACCTTCTGCTTTTTTATTATCTGAAAATAACACCTCTACACAGAACTTTGCAGTTTTCCTTTGAGCTTCAAAACAACTTGTGTCTAGACAGAACAAATACTATTCTAATTATAAAGATCAGGAAATTGAATTCAAGCAAAGCAGTCTGGTTGATGGTAGGGAATAATACCAAGCCATGAATGCATGTCTTTGGAATCATTTCTTTCTGAAAAATCAGAAACTTTAAGAGCAAATATTTGGAGTGAGAAGTAGATTTCTATTCTGATTCTGAATTCAAGCTATGGAAACATCAACCACTGAATTATCTACTCTAAGCTTGAATTCAACATATTCTTATTTGCCATTAAGCATAAAAGGATAAGAAAACAGCCATGCATTGAATGAAATCCATTATCCAATTATGTGTACATTGAAAATACACTAAGAATTGTTCTTTAAATTGTTTATTCATAGGGTTTCTCTGAAACATGATGTTGCTCTCTATTTTCCTTCTATTAGCAAGATGCCTCTCAGTCTCCTGAAACTTGCTGTTATGTAATTTGTCCTTTTACTACCACCCGGCAGGTCTCTTCCTGCTGTGCCAGCCACCTGGCACTGTGCTGTGAAGCAGCTAAAATAAGGCTCTGTTTTTCTACCCCTATTGTCTTTCTTGATCTCTAAGGTGTTCTTAGCATGAGGTAGCAGTTGCCTACCAACCTTATTCCACCTCTTCTCCCTTTCTCCAGCCATCAACACTTACTCTTAGGAGTTCTATTAATCTTGACAATTAATCAGGCTAGGTCACAGTCCTTTTCTCCCTATTTCTATTCTCTTCTGTCCTCTTTTGGCTAATAGAGCCCTTAACAATCTTTCCTCAATGAACATTCAACAAACTTTCCTAAAGTACATTCTACACTTGCAGTAATACATTGCTGAGAATAGACAGCTATGTAGAAAACCATCTGTACCTTTAAGGAAATTACAGTTTATTAAGGGAGAGAGAGAAAATTAAAGAATCATATTACTATAATGCAATACATACAATATTTAAAGATAAGCTCAAGGTGTGCTAGAAACAGAAAAAAAGAGCAATTAACAACTCCGAGGATGTAAATCTTCATAATGAAAGGCTACAAGAAGCAATGAAATCTGACCTTGCAAAATGAGTAGGCATTTGCAAGAGTAAAGAGTTACAGGCACAAAAGTATTATAAGTAATTGCACTGTTACATCAAACCACCAGTTTTCAAATTACAAGCAGTTGGATATTACTAGCATATAAAATAGACTTCAATTTTGGACATGTAGATGCAAGATGCTATGGGATAATTAAGTGGAAATACTGATGAAGCTTAGGAGAAAAGTCAAGGTTAAATATTTATCAGTGACTAATGCTTCAATAATATGAAGTAAAACCAAATAAGGTGAGGTTGGGACGATTGTTAAAATAGGTTGGTCAGGAAGTTAGATAAACTTAAGGTGATTTTTGTAGTGTATATCTTAAGCAGCTGAATCTTACAAATGTCTTAGGAACAAACTTCCAAGAAGAAGAAACAGCAAATGCAAAGGCCTTAAGGTAAAAAAAAGTGTGTTTGGAATATTGGAGGAAAAGGAAAGTGTTGGGCCTGCTTTGTCCTGGCCCATGAGGCCCATGGCAACTTCTTGAGCCTGCTCTAAAGTTTGCAACAAAGCCTTAAAGGAAGTAAGGTAGCCGGCCAGGCTTGTTTACAACTGAGGGGCCCTTATCAGCTGGCCTTAAGTAAACAAGACCTCTGCTAAAGGAAGTAAGGTAGAGGGGCCAGCTGGTCCTAAGTAAACAAGAGGGGGCTAAAGGAAGTAAGGTAGGCAGCCAGGGTTGTTTTGAAACTTTGAGATGATTGGCTGTTCCCTTGTGGTCTTTGCCTTTATAAGCAGCTGCCTGATGCAATAAAGTGAGTCCTTGCTTCCACGAGCTCCCGGTCTGGTGTGTTCTTTTGCAAACCATTGACATTCATCATCTCACTCAGCCCCATTCACTGAGGAGGCCACCTGGTTCGAGCCTCTTCTCCCCCATCCCTCTTCAGGTGACGCTATGCAAAGGATCAGTAAAAATGAAGGGATATCAACCAGAAAAAAAGAAAGCTATGCCAGAAAAATAACCAGGGACCACACAAGAATAGCCTAATGGCATGGTAAAGAACAGTTCCTATTCTGGGCTGGAGGGATAGCATGGCCATTAAAGGCTAAGGCTAAAAAACAAAACATAAAAAAGAATAGTTCCTATTCTGAGTAATAGTGGAGGACATTTGATATTATGTTTCAAAAAGTAACAGGACTATGTGAACTAGACCTACTCTACCTATTTTCTATAAGATCTACTGAAAGGACAAATTAAAAAACAAAGACCTATTTCATAATGGTTCAGCAAACTGTACCATTAATTAAGGAACCAATCCTGGTAGTTCCAAGTGGAACTACAAATGCAACACACAGGATTTTCTGTGCCCAAGAATGTGAGAAAAAAATGAAATTAAGGTTCAAAAGGAAATGAAACATCTGAAATAAGAAGGATCAATCAGTGATAAAGGAGAAAAAAATAGAAAAACAAGATAGAATGATACATTTTAAAACTTTAAAGAAGGCTGATCAAACAGCAATGTTTAAAGTGTGGGAAAAGGTAAATTATGTTGTTGGATTTAAAATTTTGAAAGTTGTTATCCTTTGCTAAAGCAGCTTCAATGAGTTGAAAGTAAAAACCATGATTATAAAGAGTTAAGAATAGAATGGGGAGGATAGTGGGGTGTGGTGGCCCACGCCTTTAATCCCAGTGCTTGGGGGGCCAGAGGCAGGTGGATCTCTGTGAGTTCAAGGCCAGTCTGGTCTACAGAGTGAGTTCCAGTACAGCTGGGGCTATAGGGAGACTACTGTCTCAAAAAAATAAGGTGGACGATGATGAAGGAAGACAACCAATGTCAACTTCTGACCTCCATATATGCACACACCCAAGAAGGCAACCTGCACACACCCAGACAAATATGTATCTCTCACACATTCACATGCCAAAAGAAACTTTTCAAATTACTTACTATAAAGACAGTTTTAGAGGCTAGAAAGATGACTCGGTGAGTAAAGACTCTTGATGCCAAGCCTAATAACTTGAGTTTGATCCCTGAAATTCATGATAGAAGGAAAGAAAGGACTCTGACTTCTACAAGTTTCCCTTTGAGCACAACTTGCATGCCATGAATATGTGCTGCACACACATACATATCAAATATGTGTGGAAACATACACTCNTACATATCAAATATGTGTGGAAACATACACTCAATACTTCTCTTAGGTGATGAATCCAGCATTGAAGTAATTCTATTTTATGTTTATTTACCTAATTATTGTAATTATACAAGAAGGATATATTTAGGTTTTTGTGCATTTTTTTTTTAATTTAAAAAGTATACCTCTTGTGTAATGAGGGCTTTGGCCGAGAGATTGGCGATTCGCCCTCCTCCAGTTCTGGCCTTAAGAGACGACCCTATCGTGACTGCTCTTGCAGAGGACCCGTGGTTCGGATCCCCAGCACCCACATGGCGGCTGAGACACCGTCTGTAACTCCAATTCCAGGAGAACTTCAGTTCCAGGGGAATCCGAGACACCTCTTCTGACCTCCACGGCATTGCAAAACGACACGTGTGCACAAAACCTACATGCAGACAGTACACTCATACACATACAAAAATAAATAAATTAATTAAAAAAATAAGGATACACTGGTTGTTAGAAACTCTTATGGAGTCCAGAAGAGGATGTCAGATACAACCGGAACAGAGTTATGTAGCTGTCATGTACTGGGCGTGGAAATCGGACCTTAGTCTTCTGCTAGAAGCGCCAGTTTTCTTAATCTGAGCCATTTTTTCTTCAGTCCCAACGTTGAAATTTTAATAAAATAAATATTCTTCCTTCTCTAAAAACATTACTAATTCTTACAATAGCAAACATTTTCTGAAGTAGAGCTTATATAATCAATATACAGATAGAGAAAATCAATACAAAATTCCTCTGAAAATTTATCAGGCAGCATAATCTACCAACAGAAATACATGAATCTGTGCTCATATATAATAACTAGTATAAATCCTGAGGATGCTGTCAGGCATGTTCCAGTTTAGTCATAATCAAGTTATCAAGAATATTAGATCATTCGTGGATAGTAATAAAACAAAATAGATAATAACATGAAGAATAAATATATTTGATCATTTTAATACACCAAATATCAAACAATATATTTTCAATGAAGTTAATTTAATGCAAACCAATAGAATGACCTTCTGCTTTTTTATTATCTGAAAATAACACCTCTACACAGAACTTTGCAGTTTTCCTTTGAGCTTCAAAACAACTTGTGTCTAGACAGAACAAATACTATTCTAATTATAAAGATCAGGAAATTGAATTCAAGCAAAGCAGTCTGGTTGATGGTAGGGAATAATACCAAGCCATGAATGCATGTCTTTGGAATCATTTCTTTCTGAAAAATCAGAAACTTTAAGAGCAAATATTTGGAGTGAGAAGTAGATTTCTATTCTGATTCTGAATTCAAGCTATGGAAACATCAACCACTGAATTATCTACTCTAAGCTTGAATTCAACATATTCTTATTTGCCATTAAGCATAAAAGGATAAGAAAACAGCCATGCATTGAATGAAATCCATTATCGAATTAGGTGTACATTGAAATACACTAAGAATTGTTCTTTAAAAATGTTTATCATAGGGTTTTTTCTGAAACATTGATGTTGCACTCTCTATTTTCCTTCTATTAGCAAGAGCATGCCTCTCGAGTCTCCTGAAACTTGCTGTTTTATGTAATTTGTCCTTTTACTACCCAACCACGCAGTGTCTCTTCCTGCTGTGCCAGCCACCTGGCACTGTTTGTTTCTGTGTTATTAGCAGTCTACAAAATAAGGCTCTGTTTTTCTACCCACTATGTCTTTCTTGATCTCTAAGTGTATCTTAGCATGAGGTAGCAGTTGCCTACCAACCTTATTCCACCTCTTCTCCCTTTCTCCAGCCATCAACACTTACTCTTAGGAGTTCTATTAATCTTGACAATTAATCAGGCTAGGTCACAGTCCCTTTTCCCTCATTTCTATTCTCTTCTGTCCTCTTTTGGCTAATAGAGCCCTTAACAATCTTTCCCCAATGAACATTCAACAAACTTTCCTAAAGTACATTCTACACTTGCAGTAATACATTGCTGAGAATAGACAGCTATGTAGAAAACCATCTGTACCTTTAAGAAATTTACAGGTTCCTATTAAAGAGCGTTAGAGCAGGGCCAATGAATATGATATAAGGTTGATACAGTGTTCTCCATTTATACTTATGTACACATGCGAATACAGATTCAATAATTACATAGTGCCATAAAGCTTCAAGGTCTCCATGTGGCCCTACGATATCGAGACGAGATAGCATCGAGTGGAGCGAAAGCGTGCGTCTCGTGGGAGCTCAACTTGTGAAGAGCCCATCAATTCAGTAATATGTATGTAGGGGTAGGGGCGCTACACACTGCAAGCTAAATTGCAACTCATGACCTGCAAATGATGAGCTACAGCACTAGTTGCAAGAGGTAGAGAGAAGTTAACAGGGTCAAACAAAGCTATTATAAGATAATTAGCCACTGTTAAAACATCACCAACCAACTCAGTCTCTGTACAATTACAAAGGGCAGCTACTCTCGCGCCGACTATTTAGGCGAAGACACAATGTGTGCAAATGATGTAAACACTAAGAAAACTGCAAGTATTGGGAAACGATGTATGATGCACAGATGCGTAATGAAGATGTCATCAGGTTAATATGGAAAATAACGTGCTCAGAAGTCTTAGGAGAGACTACAAAAGTTCAAGCGATGTAGAACTTGATTTATTCTATCTATTGAGACATATATGTAGCTATCACAAATCACCATATCCCACAAGCTAATATATCTCAGAATGACACACAGGAATGAGGTGTGCGCCACGAATTGTTAAATAATAAAGGTTTGCTTGTCACGCGATAGATATACCCGCCATCAAATACCCTAACCAAGAAGTTGGATTTCTACGTAACGCTAAGTTATATCTTAGCAGCCCTGAATGATCTACACCTGATCTTCACTTGGCATACCAAAGAGCCCTCTTAAGCCCCAGAACAGAGGAAAGATCCAACGAGAGAGTGAGCAAACAGGCCGTTCATAATGGTCTAAAAAAAGTATGAGTGTTTGGACTATATTATTGGGTGAGAGAAATAGCGTAGAAACGTGTCTTTGGGTTCCCTTTGCCTTTCTCCTCCTGTGCCATGTGCCACAGCGCGTTCACGGATGGTCACACTTCAGTTTGTATGCCCGTCGCATCTAACAAGATATTGACAACATAAGGCTGCCCCCTTACGTGACAGATGTGATACGTTGTACCGCGCCCGAGGACCCTTAGTATCTACACTTCAACTGCAACCAATCGGCCTTATGTTTGCATGCCGTGCCTTTAAGTATAACAATAGGATTAGAAGAGAATTTCTGTGATTTCTCCTGATTCTGAAACTAACACCAACTACCAAAAGATACTATATCTCTCTCAAAAAAAGGGATCCTCTGCTATAAAGAGCCAATGCATAATGGTGAGAGTCCAGCTTGGCAGTCGGTATCCATAAAGTAAGAGCCACAACCGCAGATGGAAGCTTAACAGGAAGGCTAAAGGCAGGACGCGAGAAGCGATAGTGTTTATGAAGAGACACTAATGAGATTCAAGGGATCCTTCGGCCTTGGTCCATTGTGTGGTCATTGCGCTTATATATTGCAGTCATGCCTGCCTTGTGCATTGCAATTAATAAAATGTCGACAACATATTCCTTGTGCTTCCCGACGAGCTCCAACGGTCTGGGTGCGTTCTCTTGCAACACATAATGACACCACTTTCATGTCGTCTCTCATACCCCAATCGAGCCCTGTGAGTGGACTGGGCCAGCCCATGTTCGACGGCTCTCTTCTCCACCCACCTCTCATCAGAGCTGCTACAAGAGCTGTCCAAATGCACAACAGGTATCCCAGTAGTATAAAATGACTAGGTCTCAATTTGCAACCAGAAATACACAATGAAAAGTGCTATGCCAGAAAAATAACCAGGGACCACACAAGAATAGCCTAATGGCATGGTAAAGAACAGTTCCTATTACAGCGCCCTGGACGAGTGCCCTGATTCCAGCAAAATAGAGCACAAAATATCACAACGGCATAATAGAGCCTATATAAATCAACAAAACATAAAAAAGAATAGTTCCTATTCCGACGCGATAATTATGCGATGTGAGACTATATTATTTTTGTTTGGATATAATAGTCTCTCTTAATATATGGTTAACAGGTATACTAATGTGTGTAGATAGACTAGACAGCTATCCTTCCACTTGGCTATACCAGTTACTCCTCAGTCCTTAGGATACTGGAGTGCAATGACTAGATAGACGTGGACTAAATTAGAAACCAAGAGCAGAAGCACCAGTATTTCATGAGAATCTGTTCCAGACAATATCTCACTCTCAACCAGATGAATAATTCATACAAGACGAACTGACCGTCTAGGAATCCTGGTAGCGTATCCACCGCCATGGAAATAGGCAAACTCGATGGCGGAACAATACACAGGATTTCGTGGCCGGCCAGTAGAGGATGTGCAGACACACACCAATCAACATGCAAACAATAGAGTCCTCTCCTAACAAGGAAATGAAATCACATCTGAAATTATAAGCGCATCTAACTCATTGGATAAGAGAGTGAGACAAAATAACAGGAATTATATATGACTTTAGAATCATGATACACTTCATTGAGGACTATGTAAAGAAGCGCTGCATACTTCTCTAAGCAAGCAATTTTAGAAGTTGTGGGAATAAGGTTAAATTATGAATATCGTTAGAGGAATTATCAATTTTTCAATATTTGGATAAGTTTATACGATAATCCTATACACTTGCTAACAGCAGCTATCACAATGTGAAAATTGTTTGCCAATAAGTAAATAAACTTCCCACACATGAATATAAAACTATATTAAATGCATGGATTTGGTGTTACAAAGAAGCCCTTCTAGTTAAATAGTTCTTGTGGTAATATGTAAGTAGCGATTCTAGTCTAATGCCTGAGAGGTGTGGTGGCCACACGCCTTTAATCCCAGTGCTGAATGGGGCCAGAGGCAGGTGGAATACTCTGTAAATTTGAAGCCAGGCCTGGTCTTACACAGCAGTCCCAGGTCAGCTGGGGACTTACAGGGGAGACTCTGCATCAAAAAAACAAAAGACAAAAAAAAAAAAAAAGAAAAGAAAAACGAATACGAGAGGGTAAATACTTGAGGCAGGACTCTAATCCATCAAGACTCCACAGAGAAGAAATGGAAGGATTATAGCTCTTAGGTATCTAAAGTATAGAAAAGATGGGCTGGAGAGGTGGCTCAGCAGGTTAAGAGCGCTGGGTGCTCTTGCAGAAGACCCTGAGTTATTCAAATCCCAGCCCTCACATCGGTGGATAACAATATCATTAACTCCCAGTTCCAGGAGATCTGATGCCCTCTTCTGTCTCCAAGACAACTTGCATGCATACGGGCCATTCACACTTCTCGATACATGCAACCATAACACTCATACGCATAAAGTTAAATAAACTTTTAAAAAATAAGTAATCATTTATGTAGTGGAGTTCAGAAACAGGAGAAATCCACAGAAATCTCTTCTAATCCAATGTATAAGGACAACCTAGTGGATTGGGTGAGGTGCAGGGTCAGACACAGCAACAGTATGGGCAGATTTGGCTCCTGGCGAACTTGTACCTAGAGGTGGACAGAATGGGAGGAGGAACAGAGTCAGACTCACCAAGAGAATTCATAGATGCTGCTCTGACCTGGGCTTGGCTGAAGGACTGCCATGGATGGTGTGGGAAAACTTAGTTAAGATGGGTAGCATTCTAAACCAATGGGACCTCCTGGGCCACACCCATGGGGTGGGATGTAGTTACAAAAATGTTAAGAATTCAGCCCTGAGAATTGAGTCACATTTGCTATATAACCAGACATTTTGCAATAAAATCTCTCTCTACATTTTGGACCTCAACAACATGTGTCCACGAGGAGTGCTTTGCTTCGCATGTTTTCCACATGGGTCATTCTGGGATTAAGTGGGCCCCACCACAAATCTTGGCAGCTGAGCCACAAATGGCACCCAACATGGGGCATGGAGACCAGCTTGGTAAGTTAGAATCTCTGCAAGATGGGAAATAACACCTTCAAGGAAGCTATGTTTCAGGAGGAATTGTTTTGTGATGTATGGCATGTGTTGGTTGACTGTGTGTTGTGGTTTGCTATGCTGTTGTGTTTCAAGTTGTGGCATGGAGAAAGTTTAGCATCTCCAAACAAGTGATGGCATGGACTAAGGATGGCCATAGAGGGAATTCTCATATTGACTCTGCTGGTGTACCTGTGGATGGTGAAGATGGAGATTTAGCCTGTGTGCTGGAAACCCTTTCTCTGATAGGCTTTGGGAAGCTTGCATTCTCTTGTGGGTTTTCACCCACTCAGTGGGACATGATTATGGAGCCTGTGGGTGCCATTTTGGCTTCCCTGGATTGGGGCATCTGTTGCTTCCCCAGCCTCCCAGGTGGCGGGTATTCAGAGAAATTGTGAGAGGAGCCCTTCCTCTCCCATCCACTTGCCTTCTAGAGGTTTTGAAATATGCTTGGAACCTGCCCTGCAGCCTAGGGTCCTGGTTTCTGCCTTCTGGCCACAGTTCAGGTGGCAAAGATCACAGAGGCTGGAAGGACAGGTGTGCCCGCGGAGCAAGCAAGCTTTTTGCGGCAAGCATTCCATAGAGGTGTTCATTTGCACCATTGCACAGGCAGGCTTGGGTTGTAGAGGCAACCACCCAGGAATTAATCTACCAACATTGGCTTGCATGGAAGCTTGTGAAAAGCCAGCCACAGTCTAAATGTGTTTTTAAAGTGTCCTCCTTAAAAATTTTCCTGTAAATAGTGTTAAATAGTGTAAAATATTTCTTAACTCTGCTGAAGTTTCCTTTTGTCTGCTAAACTTCCCCCAAGATCTCTTCTAGAGGCCATTCTTCTATGATGGAAATTGAGCTTGTAAATTCTGGGCTTGGTAGTGGCTCACACCTTTAATCCAAATGGATGTCTGTGAGTTCTGGGCGGCCTAGTCTACAGAGTGACCTCCTGGCTGGCTCTGACTGTAAGAAAGCCCTGCCTTGAAAAGACCAAAGGCAAAATATGAAGCTGTTACATTTTTCAGTTTGTAGCTGTTTGTAGATACTCTGGTTAATCTAGTCCAATGTTTGTTCTGTGCCCCTCTCCTGCTCTGGAAACAGTGGATGGCTGGTGGGGGAAGGGCAGGCTTTACAGTATTCTGTGTTTCACTGGGAAGCATAAAGTCTTGGGAACTCTTGCCCGGGGGCAGTACTTCGTCTTTCATTTGATTTCATTATTCGGGAGACAGACTGTGGACCTCGGTGAAGACTCAAGCCCAACCTTAATTGTATAAATGAGCTTTTTTCATTGAACATCAAACAATAATATGGCTCTCCTCTCTTGTAGGTCAACCTAACAAATCTTTCGTATGTATGTATGTATGTATGTATGTATGTATGTATGTGTATTTGTATGTAAGTGTGTGCACACGTGTGTATGGATGTGTGTACTTGTGTTTGAAGTATGTTTTAAGCTTAACAGCCATGATACCAATAAAAACATTGCCTCTGAGTTGGAATGTGGCCCTTCTTTCTCAAGATGCAAATTTATATTAAACAGCAATACATAATTCAATTTCAACAAAGGTTATGGGTTATCTATTAAAAATTTTAAAATAATGGATCTACATTGCCACCTACTGCTTACACCCTTTCAACATCTAAAACAAAGATGCAACCAGGTTTTCATTGTATTAAAGTGTTAATAAGTTTTTGGGTCTTTGGGAATAAAAAATAAAAACTATAAAAATTTAAAAATTTTTTTAAAAGTGTGAATTCCCATTAGCATCATTGCAGAATTCACAGCTGTCATTTTTTTAAATTATTGCATGCATACAGGCTAAGACAAGCCTGCATTTCATTCAGATGACCAGCGGGTAGCTGGTGTTGAGGCCTGCATTTCATTTGGGTGGCCAGTTGGCTGGAAAAAGGTTCCCTTTGCAGAACATCAACCTGGGTAGCTGGTGTGAAATTCCTGTCCTGGCTTTGGGCAGGTGGAAAGTCATGGCCAAGAGTGGGAAACGTGTCTCATTGTCCCAGACTAAGGACCTGAGTAGGAAGTTATCTCTCCAGTTGGGTTACAGGAGTGACCAACTGACCTCTACGCAATGGGGCAGTTCCCCACACTGTCCACAAAGTGGGCACTGTGCCCCCCCTTCCCTTAGCAGGACTGCACTGCACCTGCTCATGACAAAGGAAGCTTCCTAGAAGCTCCCACACCAAAAAAATCAAGATGGTAATGATGGTAACAACTCCTCATGGGGCATATCTAGCCAGTCTGTAATTAACTAACAGGCATAAGAACTGTCAAAGAAAATTTTATTAAGAGCTAGATATTGGAAAATCTTTAAAGCAGGTTTTCATGCCGGCCTGGAAAAGGCCAAGAGCTTGGAGGAAGATAGTCATTAAAATCCACTTTGTAAGGTTTGAAGTTTAAAATAGTATACTTAAAAATAACATATATTTATATAGAGAGGTATTTCAGTAGAGATTTATACAGAAATACAAAATAAACCATATAAGTTAATGGACTTGATTTCTCTGAAGTCATAGTCTAGCCATATAGTTTTAAAGAACAAAGTGTATATTGGATAAAATTTATTTGGCAGGTATTCAACTTTGCCCAAGCTTTGTCTACATATTATAGGATATTAGTAGACTTTGCAAAAGACTTAGTAAAAATGTTTGTATTAGTTAAATTTGGTTAAAGGTTTTGATAGAAATGGTAATACATTTGAACTGATTGGGAATATAAAATGTTAATTGTTTTATTTATAATTTGTATTGAATTTCCAACAATAACTTTGGGGTTAAGGTGCACAAATGGTCTCTATATTTTTCTGTGTTATACAGTATCACCTTGTAACATTTTTCCTTTACTTGTAGGATAATTTAAAGAAATTAAGTTTAAATTTACTTCCCAAATAAATAGCATAGAGTCAATTTGGGTAAATTTGATGAAAATTTATGCCTTGGTTCCTGTTTATGGGTACGTGCAATACAACTTAGGCATCTATAGGGCAAAACATAAAAAATTTTACAAACAAAAAGAGGGAGGTGGTATAATATTCCTTTTCTGGGATACAAATGGAAAACTCTGTATTCCAAACCTTTTGATAAATTTTCAATTTTGAGGTCTTGAAACTAACAATGGGAGATTTGTATGTTCCCACAGGTAAAAACACCAATCTAAATGCCTGAAAACATACAACTTTTGGCTGTGCAGGATGGACTAGGAAATGCCAGCAGAGAGGCTGACCCATCTGAACATTAAAGAAAGAGAAACCTCAGATTGCCTGAGTCACAGACACTGAGCATCTCTCTGAATTCTGTTTGGGATAACTGTTTATAATGTGTCCCAATGAAGTTTACCTTCCAGATGCTGAGAAACCTTCCTACTTCTCCCCTTTATAGGAAAAAGAAAAACATGATGGTAATGAAGTCATTCCCTAACTCTAAATTAGAGCCAACTGTTATAGTGGTAATTTCTTATAAAACAGGTATAACTACTTTCTTTAATTGACTGATACATAGGAACTGTGAAAGGATAATTCTCTATCTAGAGCCAAATATAATAGTAAGGTCTTTGTAAGCTGTGTAATTAAGCAAAATATATTAATACAGGAGAGCTCTGATATCAGTAGTGGATTATTCTACCTAGGAGAGGTGAGCTAGGGGATTCACACCCCCAAAGTAAAGGCTTTTGCCTATAAGTAGGTTATCTTCAAGGAGAAAGGTGGTAAGTCCCTGTTGTCGAAGACCTGGTGTAAGCATGGAAAAATGTTTTGAGATGACACTTGCTAATGTACAGTTGGCCTCTGAAATGCCAGAGAGCATTACCAAAGGCCACCAAAGCAATAAAGCAAATATTGGTTTCCTTGAGTCAAGCAAGACTCCTCTGTCAGTATCAGCTACACCTCAACTGCCTGGAGATACTGTGCAACAGTGGCAGCCATGTGTGTGTGTGTGTGTGTGTGTATATATATATATATATATATATATATATATCCCAAATCTAATTGGCTATTAGCTCTCTCCTTGGAGGAATAACTCACAGTGGATGCCACAAGCTTATGTCCTCTAGTGGTTAGGAGATGATATAAGCCACAGTAAGAACTTGTCACCCTTTGTAGAGAAACCACAGTTTGTGGATTAGCATACCATCCAATCATCTGTGTCTATGCTCACAGCTTGGCTTGCTATAATAATTAGTTCTGTTTAAATGCTTGTACATCTAATTGCTTGTGCTTTGTTAGTAGGATTAAAAAGGTACCCTGGATAAGCTGTCAATCCATGAAGGGAAACAACCTGAACAAACTAGAGTCTAAAATGACATCTCCAGAGAAAATAGACTATTTTGCTTCTCACCTACTTGTGCCCCTTTCCCAAAGCCTAGGGAAAAAATTGCAGAAGAGGAGGCATGGTAGAATGTAAGAACTGCGGAGAGATTGGGGTGAATCATGAGACTACAGCAATATAGACTGGACTCTTACTTGATCAACATGCTTGTGCATACAAGCTTCTCCAATTGGACTATGGGAACCTTGGGTTGTTCAAAATTTGGACATAGATACTTGCTAATTGGTTTTATATGAATGTTACATTCATTGCTTATGCTCAATAATTGTTTCACTTCATGGTTGGATTTTTTGGATATTAATTGGCCTTAGTATGAAAATAATGTTTCAGGTCTGACCTGCCCCCCCACTGCCTGGCACTCAAAACAGGCTTGAGCAGCTAGCTATTCAAAACTCTGGTTCCTTTGGGTTGTTAGCCTCACCCATGGGCTCCCCTGCCTCTCAGAAAAATTTAAAAAATTAAATTAAAAGGGTGAGATGTGGGAAAACTTAGTTAAGATGGGTAGCATTCTAAATCAATGAGACCTCCATGGCCACACCCATGGGGTGGGATGTAGTGATGAAAAGGTTTAGGATTCGACCCTGAGAATTGAGTCACATTCGCTATATAATCAGACATTTTGCAGTAAAATCTTTCTCTGCATTTGGACCTCAACATGCGTACATGTGGAGTGCTTTCCTGCATGTGTTTTCCACATGGATCATGCTGGGATTAAGTGAGCCCCGCCACAGATCTCAGCTGCTGACCCATGGGATGGGTGTTTGATAAGAGTCTTGGATCAGACTACACTGAGTCTGGGCCTGGAATTGCAGTTTAGATGAGAGGTGTAGGGTGAGGGTTCTGAGTTAGACTTGGCAATGGGACAGATGGGGCTCCCACCTGGGCCTGCACTGGTAGCATAGACGACTCATTTCTCAAAGCTGGACAAACATATCTCAAGATTCACTTCAGAATGTATTGACTGAAAGGTTACTCTGAGTAACACATTGTCTAGGGAGTTAAACTGGGTATACCTTCAAACATGCCATGAAAGACATGTTTATACCACTCATGATAGTACAACCTAAAACAGATAAAAGGTAATTTTAAAAAGGAGGAGGGTGTATGAAGGAGAAAAAATTTCATTTCAGGCCTTGAGGAAAGAATGGACATGATAATGTTCAATTATACCTCATAACCTGTTCAGATTAGCTTTGGACCAATTTATTACCAGAAAAGCCCAAAAGATAACAAAACTACATCATTTTATATTCTTATATTCTACTCAGGCCTCTTTTCCACATAATACTCGACAGAGCCATTTCTACATTTACTTAGCACTCAAGTCATTTTTAATGCACATGGTACAAAGAGTAAAGAGTTCTGCTGCAAATAAACAGCTGTGCCAAAGCTCTCTTAATACATCAAATCATCTTCACAAAAAGTTATTAGAAGCCTCCAAGTCTCCATAAAATAATCCATTTTCTTTTGCCATCCACCTAAACAGGAATCTCTGAATTCTCTACTTGCTGATAAGTCATAACTTGCTGAGTACTAATCTCTTAGATTAAGCTACTCTCATAAGACAAGTCCAAACAAGAGTGGAAGGAAACCAACTCCGCTGACTATAACCCACCCTGGACTATTTAAGAAGCACTCTCTTCTCAATACACTATGTTTATGCAAGCTTACGATATGATTTACTAAAGACAAGGAACCCTATATAAGATGATTGAATTTCTAGTATTTTAGCTATTGTAACTGCTAAATTTAAAGAAACACACCTTATTCTAAATGCCCAACCAGTATTCTCTGCAAGAAACAACGGTTGTTTTCTCTATTTCCTTATTTGCGTGCATTTTTGTCACAAACTAATTTGCACAAAGAGGAAGTTTGGCTGTCTGGTTGTAAAGTATGAGATTTATATTTCATTTCAAGAGTGGTTCATTTGCATTCACATCTATATAGGCTATCCAAACTACCAGTTTAACTTTTTGATTGCTTTCCCTAGTGTTGAGCAAGGGAAGTCTTTCATGCCTTCCCAGGGATCTGAGTTCTTAATACTCCAAGAATGTATACTTCAGAGTTTCAGCACATGCTGCCTGGTGAAATGTCCCCAAAATCTTTCATAAATAAAATAGTATTTGGACCACCTCCCTGGATCAATTTAGGCTAAACTCATTTCATTTGAATCCTGCTGTTGTGTCACATCATATCTCTGTGAGACCCTCAAGCTAAAGTACTTAAAGTTCTATCACTTTTACTTAATAAACTTTCCTTAAGAAACATTCCTTATGACTACTATAAGTGAAAAATCAATATCATATGCCATAAGAAATGTCATATGTGATTGGGAGATGGTTCAGTGGGTAAAGTGCTTGCCATGAAAGTATGATGACCCGAACTCTAATCTCCAGATATGTAAAAGCCAGGTACAGTAGTGTGTCTCTGCAATCTCCATGCTCATACCATGAGTTGGGATGCGAGAAACAGGAGAACCCCCAGAAGCTCACAGTCTATCGAGTCTGCTGTTCTCAGAGGTGAACAACAAAAATACCCTGTCTTAGCCTGGCATGGTGGTTCATGCCTTTAATCTCAGCACTCTAGAGGCAGACACAGGTGGATCTCTATGAATTCAAGACCAGCTTGGTCTACATAGCGAGTTCCAGGCCAGCTGGGACTAAAGGGAGACCCTGTCTCCAAAAGACCAAAAAACAACAACAAAAAAAGACCCTGTCTCAGTCTAGGTAGAAGCAAGTACTAGAAGCCAAAATGGTCCTATACCCACCATGTGAGTTCTCTGGTATGTGACACACACACACACACACACACACGCACACACACACACACACACACACACACACACACACACACACACACACACAGAAATGTTGTAAGCACCAGATAGGAGCAGCTGCTTATGAACACAGGTTAGAGAGCACGTTAGAAAGAGTTAGAAAGCTGCTAAAGACATTTGCACAACAGTTTCAGTTGCAAACAGTTATTATTCTCTTTGCATACAGCTCAGCATTGTTTAACATCTTCTAATATTGCTTCAAATGCTCCAAGAAGCTAATTAGAACATGAAGTATTACTTTAAAGTATTACTTTAAATTATCTACCATTTGGTTTGACTGTGGCAAGAAGCTGAGGGGCATCTAGACATGGGGTAGATGATGTGGATGGCTGAAGATGTCATTGGATGTGAATTCAGAGAGTTTCTTTTTTAATTTTTTATCACATTTAATTTTGAGAGAGAGAGACAGAGAGAGACAGAGACAGAGACAGAGAGAGAATGCCATAGTGCACATGTGGAGGTTAGAGGAAAAACGTTGGAAGTTGCTTTTCTTCTTCCATTATGTGGCTGGAATTTAAGTTTTGAGACTTAGTGACAGGCACCTCTACGTTCTGAGCTGCATTGCCAGTCCTACCTATGGGATTTCTGTGGGCAGTGTTCCCAGCATGGTGGGAAGCCCTGCTTAGAAGCTCTCTGTCCCTCCCCTCCCCTACTTGCCCTACTTCAGGATTGTACAAAAGGCTAACTTTGTAGACATGCAGCACTGGGGTGAATATCATGGTGTTTACGGGATCTGTGACCTTGGACAAACCTGTTCACTTCCTAGGTCTGAGTTCATGCCTCAGAGAACAGAGTGATAACAGGATCTAAGTGTAAATCCACATGCTGTCACTTCTAATTGATTCAAAATGAGAGTCTGCACTAATTTACTCAGAAGAAGAGTTTGGTCTGACCTGAGCTTTCCTTTCCCATGCTCTGTTTGTTTTTCTCAGAGCAGTGCTAGTCTAGTTTTCTGTTATCTCTGCCTCAGGCATCTACCCCAGTCACTATACTCTAATAAGTTTCTGCCCCACTTCCTATTTTTGAATAAGAATAATAATGGTGGACTCACAACTATATCTTTTATGGATCTATTTATTACATTAATTATTTACTTTCAAAATTTAAGTCATTTCTCATAAATAACATGATTCTTAAATTGATCTATCATTCTCAAATTTCTGTTGCTGCAAACTTTAGCACTAATTTTACCACAAATTATTGACCTTCCCTCTCCATGTTACTATTGCTACTTTCTACATGGAGAAAAAATTTGTGTTCTCAGCCTTTCAATAACTGAATTACTCATCAGTGTCTCCACAAATGCTAAATATCATATTTCCTTATCCACAGTTCCGTTAAACCGCACACTTTCCACAGCATATTTTCTCCTATTTTCCCACTGGAAAATGCTCAATCAGTGCCAGCACACTTTGAAGCTAGAGTGAGAATTAATTGTATGGCTTTATACAGAAGTGCTACGAGACAAATGAAGATGTTTCATACTACTATTGTTTTGCCCTCTCCAATTATCCAATGTCAAAAAAAATCAAATTTAGTATTTTGCTGACACCTACAAGGGCTTGGTTTCAATAGAAAATAAGACTAAGGGGATAACGTTCATTGCACCCTGTTTGTTTCTTCTTCACCCATCCAAATTGTTACCACAGTATTTTCTCAGCATCATATGTGATCAAGAAACTCTTCATCCATTTTAGAGGGATTACAACTTACTAATAGCCCTTTACCTACAAGTGGGCACTGCCTTGCTAATCCATGCACAAAATAATCTGTAACTAAAGCATCATATGTGATCAAGAAACTTTTCATCCATTTTAGAGGGATTACGACTTTATTAATAGCCCTTTACCTACAAGTGGGCACTGCCTTGCTAATCCACGCACAAAATAATCTGTAACTAAAGCAAAAGACATACATTGATAAATTGCTGGCTGGCAAATGTCTGACCCACCAACCAAGTGACCCAAAACCCCTCAGCAAAATATATAACAAAAGGTTAACAGGAAGAGGAAAACATTTCATATAATGCCATGGTAAAATTTTGTTTTTATACTTATTAAATATAAAACATAGTCATATTGGCACAGAACTCTACACCAGAGTGGAAAACATTTTTAGAAAAGTTAATATCCCTTCTTTAATTAATACATGTTATCTATGTTTATAAAGATGGTAATTTAGGAAGACAGTGACTTAAATTGAAAATAAATATGCATTTTAATATGATGACCCAGATATTCACAATTCATTACAGTTGTTTTAGATTGAATTTTTTGCATAGTGGAAACAGTTGCAAGGAATCAGCCATTGCATTAGACATGCAGTATTCTTGTGGTGACTCTTACTCTGCAGCTCATATTTACCCAGGTATCTCTTTAAGGTCTTATTTGTGAAAGGTTGTGATAAGAACTTTAAATTCATTTGGCTTTTGAGATTATCACTTTATTTAACCTTGAAATCCTTTTGCATTTTCTCATGACTTTGTTTGCTTTCAGGAATTTATCTTCATTTTAGCTTTAATCCTTTTTATATCACCTGCTTCATCTTTGATCCAGAAGGTTCAACCTTTTTTTTTTCTTAATCTGCAATGTCCGTTGTATGGTAAGGTAGGGATAGGACAAGCTGTTACATATCAAGAGGAATATTATAATATAATCAGTGTTAAAAACTTATACATTTACATGTGTGTATGTCATCAACCAATGATCATTTTATTGATTGGGTTGAATAGCTGAAATCCAAGGAATACTTAGGCTATATTAAAGAGCAAAATTTTGTTTTGTTTTGTAATTTTTTGAGACAACATCTCCTATAACCACACCTGGTCTGGAACTCACTATGTAGATCAGACTGGACTCAATCTCACAGAAATACACCTGCCTCTGCTAGGATTAAAGTTATGCCTGGTGTTCTACTTTGTCTTCCATTGCTGTGACAAAACACTCTGACCAACACCAACTTGGGGAGGAAAGGGTTTATTCGGCTTACATCACCTGGGTTATAGTTCATCACTTAGGGAGCCCAAGGCAGGAACTCAGGGCAGGAACCTGGAGGCAGGAGCTGAAGCACAGGCCATGGAGGAATGCTGTTTACTGGCTTGCTCCCCTGGCTCATGCCCAGCCTGCCTTCTTATACTGTACACAACAACCTGCCCAGGGTGGCATCACTCATGTGGGCTGGGCCCTCCCACACCGCTCAACAATGAAGACAATACTCCACAGATGTGGCCACAGGCCAATCCAATGGAGCCAATTCCACAATTGAGGCTCCCTCAACCCAGGTGTGTCAAGTTGACACTAAAGCTATCCAGCACACCTGGCTTCACAACAAAGAGCAATTTTAGCCAGGTTCATTATACTCATTCTGTGAGCCTCACCAGCCTCAAAGTGATAGCATTTTTGTTTCAGCTAGCCCAATTACTTTCATGATCCCTCTTACAAAAGCAGAAGCACTCCCTTATAAACATTGCTATGAAAACCATGAACTACTGTTGAGTGCCATCTTCCATCATTTTGTAGAATAGTGACAGATTAAGACACTGTTGTCTAGATACATATTTAACATTAGGTATTATAAATACAGACCCTAGAATCCATGGGTATCCCTCATTGACTTCAAAATATTTTACATTATATATTCAAATAATGTCTGTCTGTAAAAATGTCAATTGTGACTCACTTTGCTTATTAATACAATAAAATTTAAATCTCTACTGCAAAGGATATAATTTATTCCATTAAAATAAATTTATCTTAAAATTTTACAGAAAAATTAATTTAATATGATGATTCAAATTGTTCTATTAGAGTTAGAATTTGTTTCATATAAAAAGAGGGCTCTATCAAAGAATGCTTAGAACATACACTGTGATAACTGTAAGTTTTCATTAACATGTCAACAAAACAGTAATTATAGACTGTGATACACAGATTTTATACAGCAACAGAAATATCTGTATGAGAACTACTTGTAAGCTGGCAATTACTTTCTCACTAACATTAAATCAGATAAACTGGAATGTTCCAGGAGTCTTATCCAAAGAAAAGATAATCTCGGGAGTCTGGGGCTTATTATAATTAGTCTTATTTTTACCTCATTTCTGAAAAGGCACTTAAAGATGGTTTATACACCCCAAACTTATCATAAACATCAATTCATCTGTGTTCCTTTTTTTTCAAAAATTTAAACTTGCAGAAATAAAACATACCAGACATATTCAAGAAATGTGTCCATAATATAATAACTCTTTCATATTTGTTTTAACAACTCAGAATACATAACCTCCATGTATCTCCTACCTGAGAAAAATCAGAGCATTCTCAGCAGAAAGTCATGGGCTGTTAAGGATCAGATTTATAAACTACCTTATATCAAACCACCACATCCTATTACAGTTCCACACCTTGTTGAGGACCCAATATAAACTTGGGCTTGAAATCAAGTGCCCCAGTGTTATAAGATAGACTGTTTTTTTTTTTCACAGTAACAATTCCATGGAGAGAAACTGCTCTCACTTCCTAACAGGTTTGAGACACTGAAATGTGACTGCTTCTCTTCAGTAATTTTCCATCAAATGTGCAAGATACATCTCGACAGTGAAACATCACTTCTCATTTACCTCTTCCACAAGATTGAAATATCACTTCTCTATAACAGGAGGTTCATTTTACTTAAATAAAACTAAAGTTATTCTCTGTGGCTTCATTTCTTTTTCCAAATACTTACTCATTAGAGAAAAAAAAAGATTTCTTAGCTCATAGAATCTGATGAGCACATTTCTTTTAATACTGCTGTCTGTATTTGAAAGTGATGTGCTATTTAAGTTGTAGTGAGTCAGCCACATTTAGAGGCTAGCCTTACTGATGACTACCTATCTAGACACTGAGATTGCTAGCTTCAAAAAAGGACAAAATTGGGAAGTGGAGGGATGGCTTAGCAATGAAGAGTACTGGCTCCTCTTGCAGAGGAACTGGGTTCAGTAACCAGCACCCACATGAAAGTTAACAATCATCCTTAACTCCAGTTACAGGGAATAGGTCACCTTCTGATTTCCATGGACTTGTACACATATGATACACTTACATACAGGCAGGTAAAACAATCACATACATAGAATAAAAATAAATAATAAATCAGAAAGGAAAAAAATTAAATGATGCTGAGTATTTGGATCATTAAATCAGTACATGTGAGGCCAGCAGGCCGTTAAAATCTCAATGAGCAACTACAGCAAAATGTTTCAAAATTCTATCTATCCCTCAATACACACCAGAATAGTTATCCCCTGCAAAATTAATACTACCCCCCCCGAACTTATGAATCAATCAGAAGTCACATTAGGTATGACGGTCATTCCAATCTGCAAGTCTGTGTCCAGAAATTTGTCTTTGTCACACGTCCAGTGGTTCCATCTTCCCAACTACTAATATAGAACCATATTCCTATAAAGTAGTAGGTTGGGTGATAAATAAAAGAAAGGCATTTAATCTTTAGGGCTCCTTCATAATAGAGCTCAATTAACTATAAATGATCTCAATGGCTTTAAATATTCCAAAATTTCCTGAGAAAATGGATCAGTAAAGAGTTGACTAAGATTGATCACTTTTTACATGTGTAAACAAAGACTCTACATTTCATCAAATGACAGAATAAAATTCATTGCTTAGAACTAAGTGAGGCATGGTCTCACCTAAAGGCCAAAGACCATATAATTATCATGTTTACTGATAAAGAATATCAGTTCTCACACTGCAAAGGCACTAGAAGCAAAGGCTTCTGGCATTTCAGAGCCAAGATAGCTCAGCTATCTCAGTAGCCTCTGTTATTCAATCTTGACCCCTCAGGTTCTTTGTCTATGAAATGGGCAGTATTTAAGGAGTATCTACTGCACAGTGATCCAGACATTCATGGTCTTCACATCTCACCCTATGATGATTACACAAAAAGAACAAAAATTTTCCATAAGTATTTGGAAATTCTGCTTCAAAAACTAATGCAATAAAATGGTTTTGTTTTAGGCCCACCAATTTTTGTGACTATTCTGGGTATATCCAGAAGTCCAGTATTGATTCTAAAGTAGATTAAATTTTTCTTCAGGTACATTATTTATATTTTAATAGGATTAAGCAAACAGCAACTGAAAACTATAACAAGAGATTTTATTTCATACCAAAATTGTCATAGTATACTACAAAAGAGTGAGCTGTGAGAAAGCAAAAACTATATTCAAAATCTTGATTTTAGCAAAAATGTAAGAAATTTAAATCTCAATTTCTTATCTGCCAACCTTGCTCAATGGTGCTTTGAAATTTAAATAATTGAATAAGATTATATACATGTTGTGTATGTGTGTGTTTGTGTATAGGTGTAGTATTACAATTACCTAAATACATATATGAACATAAATGTTACCTAAATTTAGGAACAGAAAATTCAGTAAGTTTGTGTTTTAGGTCAAGAATTTATAATTAAGGATGGCTTAAAAATATAGTATTTGTTTATAGTGCTTGTCATAGTTAAATTATTTGGTATACATACAATTTTGCCATTTATTAAAGGTGAAAGGAAAAATGCAAAATAATGAGATTGATATGATCATTTTTATTAAAGAAATAAATGTTAGCTAAATATTTGTTTCAGGATGAGGAACACTTTCAACATTTTTCAATGGTGATTGATATTTTACTTTTGTAATTGTCAATGCTGAGAACACTGCTTCACATAAATACATAGTAGAAAATGGCAGAAATATGTTTAGGTCCATTTCTGAAATCTTAGTCCTAATCCCAAGCCAAAAATTTATTATGAAATTTTTTTGAAAAAGCTTGTCAGCAACTCAAACAAGAATTTTTAAAATCAAACATTCTAACATAATACAGTCCAAAAACATACTAACTTAATACTTGAATGCTGAGGACCGGCTGTGAAAATTATTAAAAGTCTTTGTTTTTATAAATGAATCACTGTGTTTTAATAAGCCAGCAAACTTTGTCCATACAGTAACAACATTGTCATCCATAACACACAATGGTCTCTAATCTGACACAAGGCATTTAGCATTGGTGCTGTGTGACAATGGCCTACACAGTAATAAGTGTAGATGGTGTATATTAGAACCTGCAGGGAAGGCCTGGGAAACTCAGACAAGCTCCGCCAGAAATGCCCTGGATCCATTACATGTTTGGGTTTGAATGAATTGGGGTTGTTGGGTGTCCAGAAGCACTACTGTTACCATTTTTTATGATTCCTCTCATTCAATTATGCAACCACATATGGGTCAGGACCTACAGCTTAAGAAGCTGCCATCGCTATAGACTGTCACAGTTAGAACTAGAATTAATAATTAAGGCTTTCATCTATAAAAGTACATTCATAATTTCCATAGAATAAGTTTCTGGTCTCAACCAAAATTCAAATAGCACAAAGAAGGAACAGTAAATATAATAAATGCTACTAGGCTTCTTGGTTCTCTAGACAAGTCTTAGAAAGTTCAAAATTAACAGGTATCTTTCCTTGAGGCATTATGCAAATTAAAGTTTTAAAAGTTTTTGCAGCGTCTTCAGTTACACATATATATTTTTAGCCCAGGAAATAAAAAGGGCCCACATGTAAGAAGAATATTGTTTGACTTGAGAAATTGACTTGCTTTTTAGAGAGTGATAAGACTATCAATGAGCAAGATTTGTTTAAAGTTCATGGACTTTTGTTAAAGATGGTTTACATGAATATCTGTACATACTCACAGAGGAAAATGACCAACAGGTCCTTTACCACAGGAAGCATTGTTTCTTCCATGTAGTTGATCTCATATGCTTTGGTTTCCTCTGCTTAGAGCTGTTCAACCCCTGAATCTTTCCATGTCACATTACTTTCTATCTGGGCACCATTTCATTTTCTTTTAGTACCTATTATTATCATGTTCACATACTTCTTCACAGTATCCAGGAAAAGGTACGTTTTAGTTATTATTTATCTGATTACCCACATTTCCCAATATTTCTGTGGTTTTTCTTGAGTCATCTGTCTATTATAACCACTTCATTCATAGCCAAGTATGAGGTTAGCTAACTATTGCAAATGAAAAGAAGGCCTGAGGCAACTTTATATAGACCCACATCATAGGCTTCAGATGTTTGAATACTTGATCTCTTGGTGTCACTGTCTGGGGAGCCTTGGTCACTTGGTGTGCTGAATAGCTTTAGTGTCAACTTGACACACCTGGGTTGAGGGAGCCTCAGTTGGGGAATTGGCTCCATTGGATTGGCCTGTGGCCACATCTGTGGAGTATTGTCTTGATCATCGAATAGTGTGGGAGGGCCCAGCCCATAATGAGTGGTGCCACCCTGGGCAGGTTGTTGTGTACAGTATAAGAAGGCAGGCTGGGCATGAGCCAGGGGAGCAAGCCAGTGAACAGCATTCCTCCATGACCTGTGCTTCAGCTCCTGCCTCCAGGTTCCTACCCTGAGTTCCTGCCTTGGGCTCCCTGAGTGATGAACTGTGACCCAGGAGATGTAAGCTGAATAAATTCTTTCCTCCCCAAGTTGGTGTTGGTCAGAGTGTTTTGTCACAGCAATGGAAGACAGACTAGAACACTTGGTGTCACTGTCTGTGAGCATTCAGCTTTCTACTCTGCCTCCTGCCATGTCTCTGCACCATGATAAACTTGTAAACCCAATAAACCCTTCCTTCTATAATTTGCTGTGAGAGGAAGCCTCCTGCGGTTCCTCCCTGGGAAATTGGCTCCTTTCGCAGACACTAGGCATGGAAATGTCCACTTTATAGCCAAAGCTAGCTGCCCGTCTCAGATTCTTAGCAGGGGTGGAGTGGGGATATGGCCTCCCCTTATGGCCATGAAGCTGATGACCCCATGACTGGAATTTCAGATTAGTGGCTAATTGCCTGTCTCTAGTCTACCTGCTAGCACACAAAACTCAAAGCCTGATGGGCTTACACTTACACACGTGTGGAACAGTGGACCAGGGATTCTGTTGATGGTAAAGGTAATGAATAATCCATTTTATTGTATGCAGTACATCATTTAGGAATGACATCATCTTTTAGGCAGGGGGTAGGTGGACATGGACCTGAGCAATAAAGATAATGCGGTGACCACCACCTGACCTTCATTCACCTACAAGTTGCCTTGGCCATCATTCTTTTTTATTACAGCAATAGAAAAGTAACAGATAAACCCAGCTACTGCCTGAAAACACTTGCTTAGAGCACACAGAAGTCAGTAGTAGCAACTCTCATACATGTCCAGAATTAGTATCCAATTTTGTCCCATTTTTTCTAACTTAATCTTACGATCATCATACAAAGCAAAGGGCTTCCTTACATATTTTCAATGCATGCTGAGCTTTTTTTGGTGCTACCCATGCCTGTTCCCCTCTCTCCAGGTCCCCTGGCCCTGACCCCACTTCCCCCCTTCCTCTTCCAGTATTGCCGTCTCTGCTTTCAAGTCAGGAATGCTTTCTTACCCATTTCCCACGCTGTCTATTTAAACTTGCCTCAGGCCTTCCCTTCATTTGCAATCTGCACTTCCCATCTTATTTTCCCATTCTTTGGATGTATGTTCCTCTCTTACAAAGGATAACTCTTCTGTTCTCCAATATTTAGAGGGGGAGAATTCATACCTTTGTGACAAGATTCATAAAGTACTGTAAATCATGCAATAGAGTGGAAATAGGGTACCACAGGGGATAGCACTTTCTTCTATGTTTGCCCTCCGAGAACCTCATTACAGTACCTTTCCTCATTCTCATTACCTGAGAACTTCTATTCATAATGATGTTCTGCTTACTTGTCCCTTGCTCTACATTATAAGCTATTTGAGGGCAAGGACCATGTTTTACTCACCTTGATTCCCCAACACAAAGCTTGCTGCACAATACTTTGGAAGGGTTGATAAATTAACTGAATGAAATAAAATTCTAGACAAATTGGAATTATTTATGAAAACTTAATCTCAAGTTTAATTTTTTTAATTTTTTGAAATTTATTTATGTGTAGAATGTACTATCTGTATGTAGGTCTGTAAACCCGTGTTGTGCAATGCCACGGTGGTCAGAAGATGGTGTCGGATTCTCTCCGCCCCCCAACTGGAGTTAAAGACAGTTCTCAGCCGCCATGTGGGTACTGGGAATCCAACCTGGGTCCTCTGCAAGAGCAGTCGGCTCTCTTAACCTCTAGGCCATCTCTCAGCCCAAGTTTAATTTTTAATTGACATGCTTTCTTACATGCAAACTGAAGGACTCTTATCTTGGATGTGAGGGCTATCTGACTGCGACATCTGTCACCCCATTGAACGCCAGGGTTGATACGGCTGATCTGGCTGGCTAGGCGGGCGCCCCCTTCCTCCCTCAACACTCCAAGTGTGTCCCTTCTGAAGCTGCGTGCTAAGTCGAAGACGATGACCTTCCCCTATAGAGAAGGACCAGTCTTCGGTCCAGGGTATAGGAGTAGCTGTGCTCCCCTAATAGAACCTCTGAAGGACTCTTATCTTGCAGGTCTGTCTGTTTTGTTTCGGATAACTTTATAATCCGTTCAGTACATACAGCCCACTATTTTGTACCTCTTCTAATGTAGCATTGGCAGAAGTATTAGCAATTGTCAAGGAAAGAATTCAAGAAAGCAGGATGCACTGTGGAGGTGATGTGGAATGAAATGAATACCACTGTGAAAAGCACATCACAAAGTGGATAGTGCTGTATAATGCTGAGACAGAACCATTATAACATCACTTCTAGGAGGATTTTCAGGTAGCTATTTAAGGAGAAAAACTTCAGCTCACCTTTGGAGATATACTCTGCTGACAAATATATTTTTAAATAGGCCATGAGTATTCACTTCAATATGATAAGTGCTAATCTATTAGCTCAATTGTTTTCAAATCAATCAAACCTTAAAAAGCATTTTACCTGATCTATAAACACTCTCTTTAAATCTCACTTCAATTTTAAATCCATCCAATTGCTTCTTACTGGAAATATGCTTCTTCTTAATTTGGGGGGGGGCTGTCTTTTTGAGACAGAGTCTCCCTGTAGCCTCAGCCTGCCTAGAACTTGCTATGTAGACCAAGCTGGCCTTGAACTCCCAGAGATCCACCTGCCTCTGCCTCCTGAGTCCTGGGATTAAAGGCATGCACCACCATGCCCAAACTCTTCTTAATTTTTAAAACTTCATAGACTAGAAATATATTATTCTGCTAGGTGTTTCACATTGTAGACTAACATCTGGTATTGGTATGACTCAAGCCCTCAGACATCAAGTAGTATTATTCATAAATTTATCTGAAAATATGAAAACAGTTGCTGTAGCCAAATAGTTTGATATCTGCTTATTATTCTACAACATGAAACTTTACCAGATTCTATTTGGCCTTATGCCATAGTTCTTAATTAATATTCCTAGGTTCCACAACATGGTTCAAAAACAGTGGTAAATCATTATGCTCTAGACAGTGATTTCTGAATTAATTTCTAAGCACCAGAGTAATTCTGCTATTACAAGCTACATTTAGATCGTAAATTATTCCATGGGCTTTGTTGCTTGAGCCAAATGTAAACTCACTAAACATATGAAGATGGTAACTTTAGCCAGATATTTAGAGTACAAAGGGCAAAATTACTTCTTCCTCTTGGTCAGAACTGTCTTGGGACTCAAAATGATCAAAAGTAACTAGTCAAATACTCCTGGAAACAAACACCTTTGTTGAAAACCTGCTTCATCTCTAGCAGGCACCTGAGAAGAAACTAGTTATCAGCTTGACAGATTCGAGACTGGGGCAGCATCTTTCCTTGGTGCTTCTTTAAATTGCTACAAGGGAGGGTGAATTTGTAACTGGGGTCAGGAAAAACACAGGAATAATTGTTTGCTTTTTAAAACAAGAGAGAGATTCACAACAGATAATGCCAAAAGAAAACATGACACTTTTGCAATCCACATTGAAATCATAATTAAATACAGATGTCTAAGAAAACTATTTTATTTTTATTTCTGTAAAGTAAAAGATGTATGCTTAGAAATCATGATAAAGTTTGAGTTTTCAAATAACATAAGCATAAAGAATCTATTCAGGAATTAATGTATAATTTTTGAATTTAATAGCCACAGAAAACAGAAATATATTTTCTGAATATAAGAATGAGATAAAATAGTCCCAAGTACATATGATGAGGAGAATACCATGGTAGAGAAGGCAGCAAACTTTTTCATAAAGGACACTGTGGTAAATACTGCAGGCTTTGCAAGAGCCATACAGACTCTTAGGATTCCTCAACTCTGTCCTGTAGTGAGAAGGTGGGCACAGTCAATAGATAAACAAATGGGCCTGGATATATTTCAGCAAAATTTATTTTTAAAAACAGACAGCCAATCAAACTTGGGCTCCAGGCTACATGTATTTGCTGATTCTGCTAGAGTGTATTGATCCTTGTTTAGGAAGCAAAGGGCATGTTCATGCTGCTTCTTGGAACCCCAAACCTCTCTCTTTTTCCTCATCTCACTTTAGGAACAAGAAAATTCTCCTCTGAGTGGTGTTTGTTTTCTCTTAGAGGTAATTCCTTTCTCCTCCATTTCCAGAACATCAATTCAACCTTTTCCCACACCCCAGCTATTAGAAATCCTCACTGGAAAGGAGATAGCTGAATGGTAGGTATATTTTGCATAGTGGTGACACTGCTGCTACTGCTAGACACTCTCATATGCACAAGGGAGCCAATGAAGTCCAACCTGGGTGCTGGGAGGAGCACCTGGAGAAATAGGGCTCGGATTTTCATCACATTGTGATCTATTCTTTCTTATTACTTAGTGTGTGCGGTATGCCTACTGTGTTGTCTGTATTAAAAAGAATACAAGCGGACAAAAAAATTTTTTTTCAAAAAAGAACAAGGAAAAGAAAATCTGAAAACACTAGCCAACCACACAGCATGATCCACATGGCATTGACTAGAGCTGTAACTAAAGTGGGATCTCTTGGAGATACCTGTGTGAAACACACAGTATATAGGATCAAATCACATAGCCCTATATAACTCACCAAATCTTAATTGTCCTACCTATAGACAAGAGATAGGTACATGGAGACACTCTGGATGAACTCCATAATGTGTTTGTAATACCAGGCTCAGCATTTTCAACATCAGCTTCCAGGCTTACACTGTAACAAAACTGGATCTAAGAGCAAAAGTGAATGTACAGTTCTGACCACCACCACTGGCACTCATAAAGAACCCCAGGCTGGGGGCTGGAGAGTTGGCCTAGCGGTTAAGAGCACCGACTGCTCTTACAGAGGACCCGGGTTCAATCCCCAGCACCCACATGGCGGCCGAGAACCGTCTGAAACTCCAATTCCAGGAGAACTCCAGTTCCAGGGGAATCCGACACCCTCTTCTGACCTCCGCGGCATTGCACGACACGGGTGCACAAACCTGCATGCAGACAGTACATTCAGACACATACGGAAATAAAATTAATAAAAAAAAAAAAATTAAAAAAAAAAAAAAGAACCCCAGGCTGGGCACTAAATTCCAAAACATGTAGGGGCAATAGAACAAGTCTGTCCTAAAGCAAATGTCTACTTCAACACTGAATGAAAGCATGCATAATCCCAATTGTTTTCAATTTATAAACAAACCCCTTCCCAAGAACAGTGCCATGTGCCTATATTCTCAACCAGTGGAGGTTGGAGCCAGGAGGTTCATTTGAGCCCAAGAATTTGAAATTAGCCAGGGTAACATAGCAAAACTTTATCTTAATGAAAATAATGGCCCGTGGCAGAGATGGCCAGAGCAGAAAGCTGAGCACTCATCTTTAAGCAGGCACTGGAACCAGAGGGCAACTGAAAATCAGGCAAGGTTTAAGAACTCCCGAAGTCTCCACATCTCCACATCCTCAGTGATGTGTTTCCACCAGAAAACCTTGCAAAACAGTGCCACCAACGGGGGACAAAATGTCCAAATACTTGGATCTTGTGCGGGACATTCTCATTCAAACTACCACAGTCGGGTACAAGGAGACCAAGCTGGTTTCTGGTATTAATTTCAGTGATTGCACCACTGAAAGCAAATTGTACTTTGGGGCCTTTAAACAGGACACAGCTTGACACAACATGACAGAATCACCTGAAAAGAATCTCGATTAAGGGGTTGGAGAGATGCTCATCAGTTAAAAGCATTAGCTGCTCTTCCCAAGGACCCAGGTTCAATTCCCAGCACACACACATGGCAGCTGACAATTGTTTGTTACTCCGGTTCCAGGGGACCCACTTCCTTTTTTTTTTTTTTTTTTTTTGGTCTTCACAGGCTTTACACAACACAGGTGCACTGCACTTACATACATGCAGACAAAACACTCATACATCTATAAATAAATACCTAAAATTTTTTAAAATAATCTCTAGTAATGTCTTCAACAGGTTGGTCTGTGGAAACATTTGTGACAGATTTTCTTGACTTTTAATTGATGTAGGAGGACTGAGCCCATTGTGGGTGGCACCGTTCCTAGGATAAGTGGTCCTACCCTATATGGAAACGCTAGCTAGAGTGAGCCAAAGGGCAACCAGCAAGCAGCAAACCTCTCTGATTCTTGCCTCCAGCAAGAGTTGCTTCCCTGAAGTGGCCCATGCCTGTAATCTCAGCACGCAGGAGGCAGAGGCAGGAAGACCTCTGTGAAATCAAGGCCAGCCTGGTTTACATAACAAATTCTAGGACAGCTGGGGCTACAGGGCAACCATGTCTCAAACAAACAGCAACAACAACTAAAAAAAGCCCTATTGTTCCAAAAACATACTTTTTACCTAAAAAAGACTATGAGATAGTTGTTTTACTTTTCTCACTGCTGCAACAAAATACCTGACAAGAACTAATGAAAGATTGATTCAGTTTGATACAGTTTCATGAGATACATTCCATCATTGTAGGAAATGCATGGGTAAGAGGACAGTGGGTCCAGCTGGTCACATCATACCTATGAATCAGAATCAAAGCAAACAGGAATTTATAAACACTCTAGGCCATCCCAGTTTAGAATATGCAAACTTTCTCAAATAAGTTTGCATATCCTAAAAGTTGCACAAACTCCACAAACAGAGGCAGCAGTGTGGGATTAAGTGGTCAGAGATGGGGGATGTTTCACATTGTAAACACTGTAGTTAATTCTAGACCCAAATATGAGTAAGCATGGTCTAGGTTTAGCCTACCTCAAATCCCATGTTCCAAGGTTATCACATTATTGTGACTTGTCCCCTCTTATATAGTAACAGAACAAAGAAAGTTGTACACCAAGGCATTTTAGAATTCACTGTTGTTGATATGAGATAGGCATGTTCTATCAGAGTAGGGAGATCTGTTACAGACTTAGATGTTATGTGTATTCTTCTCACATCTACACCTCAGTTCTGCTAATCTGTATGATACAGATAACATTAGCAAACATGTTACTACTATGAAATTTTCAATGGCTTAGAAAACTAAACATGTATTAACCAATGTTTGATTTAAATTCATTCTGTCAAAAATAAATATTTAACTAAAATAATTATCCATAAGAATCCATGGTATTGAAAAAAAGTCTAAATACATCTAAGATTCCTCGAATTTGAAGGATAATATAGCTAGCCCAAGTTTCTGTCAATCCTCGATGATCTTAAATGCATATGATCTTTACTGAATTTAAGGAAATTGTCAAAACTGTTAATCATAGCTGTTATATCCATATCGTTCTATTTGTTGATGTTCTTCCCCATTAACAACTATTACAAGCCCATTCTCTCAGATGGACACACTGATTTGTGTTGGGTGCTGAGCAGAATGGCCACTAGCCAATCACAAAGGGGGCTCAACATGACTCTGCAACACACAAAGCTTTCTTTCATTCTTAAGTCACATCCAGCTAGGTATTCTACAGACATCTTTCTGCAATGTGATTCAGCAAACCAAGTCCTTTGTTCCAGTGGCTTTTGTTGCTCATAAGTATCCAGCTAGAAAAGAAAAACAAGAAGGGAACCATGGAGAAAGAATGAGTGCTTAGGCTGGAGATGATACAGCATGATTATTTGTCAATATAAGTTACTTGCACCATTGAGATGCAAGAGATCTGAGAGGTGTGGCCAACAGTATACTTGGGGCATACAAACTCTGTATGTGGCATATATAAGATACAGGAAGGCAAAAGTGATGTGGTTAAAAAAAAAAAAGAAATAGGCTGGGCGTGGTGGCGCATGCCTTTAATCCTAGCACTCGGGAGGCAGAGGCAGGCGGATCTTTGTGAGTTCAAGGCCACCCTGGTCTACAGAGTGAGCTCCAGGACAGCTGGGACTGCAGGGAGACCCTGTCTCGAAAAGACCAAAAAAAAAAAAGAAATAAAAGAATAAGGAAAGGGACACATCCTGAGTATGTATTAGGGAATCAGGCCCAAGTCATGAAGGATAATATACTTCATAGAAGTATAAATAGGGCTACATCTATCTAGAGAAAGAATATTTCATGAGAAAATAGCTAATCCAAAAGCCCTAATGTAGGATACATAAGTATATGAAGAAAAAGTGAAGAAGTCAGTGATGTCAAGGGCCCCCAATAGAGCTGAGTAAGCCACTGAAAGGCTTTTCTGTGATTCTGAAGAGAATATGAGGATCCTGAGTTTAGAGTGAAGAGAGATATTATTTGTGCTGCATTTTCAATACAGTACTTCAAGCTGCTATTTTAAAATACACCAGAGGCTCTTGAGTACCCTCACTCATGTGGCCATGGTCAGTCTTGATAGTGGATCTCTCATTTAATCTGTACTATCCTTTCACCCTGAATAAAGTTTTCTTACTGTTTTTGCAAAATAAAAATTTAAAATACACTAGACAAATGTACATCCAAGAGATCAGTCAGGAAATAATATGAGCAGTCCCAATCTAGGAGAGCAGCAGTTTGGATCCACATGCTAGCAGAGGAGAGTCTGAGAAGGTGCGAAATTCTGTATATATTTGAAGGAAGGACCAATATATTTTCTGAAAGATTATATGTAAACTAGGTGAGTACGTAAGTTGTGAAAGATGATCCCTAGATCTTGGCCCTGAGAAATCAAAAGTTTGCTTTGCTATTACTCAGTTTGGGAGAGGCTATAAATGAAGCAAATTTGGAGGAAAGACAGTGCTAAGAATCCATTTTGAAATGCCTATTATATTCCCAAAGTTTAAACAATCATTTGGATATATGACTCTGGAATCATGGTAATGATCTGTACCAAAATCATAAATTTGGCAACTGTCAACACTGAATAATATAAGTCATGAAACAGATGCTATCAGCAAGGTAGTTAGTGGACAAAGGTCCAAGGTCTGAGTTCTGCCCAAAGTAACATTAAGAAGTCAAGATAAATATGCTCAAATAAAAACAGTGAAGAATGAAAAGACAGCAAGTTCTGCAGAAAGAAAGTTAGGAAAGTGTGGTGTCCAGGGAGCCGAGTGAAGAAAGTGCTCAGGAAATAGAAAGGTTCAACTGTGTAAAATGCTGCTAATAGGTCAAGGAAGATGAGGACCGAGAATTGGATTTAGTGCCGGAGGGCTTTTGTTGACCTTGATGAAAGCAAGGATGCCAAGATGTGAAGTTGCAGTAGTCTGAGAAGAAAGACTGTAAGAGGTGTCCGGAGGTAGGAAGGAGACTGGAAGTGCAGACGACTATTTCAAGAAACAGCAGAGACATGACAGAGCTGAAGTTTTGTTCAGAGATAGCTTTTTTTTTAAGAGGATCTAATACCTGGTTGTTTCCTAAATGTATTATTGGAAAGATGCTTGGAACAGACTTCTTCCAGTTCACATACTTCTTTAGATGCTGTTGAAATTGGCACAAGTCTCAACTAAGTTCTTCAAAATACAATATTTTTGTATCCCTTTAGTGATTAACATAGAAAAATATTTACTCAAACCTTTTAACAATTCATTGCTTTTCAATAAATGCTTTCCCCTGTTTACCTCAAAGTCTGGGAAAATGTGATAGGTGCATTTAACCTCTGTGCCCTTCCTGTTAACAGATGACACACATGCGATTGATCGCTTCTCACTTTCTACCCCAAATCATCAAACTTTTGCTCTGGTCTGTTTTCTTAAAATAAACTGTATTTCCCAAAATTAGAAGAAAAAGCCACCTTTTTCTAGTTGAAGGAAATGTACGCACTTTAAGGACATGAATCTGTACCTAAAAATTTCAGTTTATGCTGTACAAGACATCTCTCTCATCAGCAGCATCTCTGTATTTGTTGTTTAGTAGTAGGGTGCTTCTTTAAAGAAGTCTATGTGCTCCTCAGTCTTCCAATCTTTTTTAAATTTTCTAAATTATTTTTTATGTGTATGAATGTACTGTCTGTATGTAGGTTGGTGCACCCATGCCGTGCAATGCCATGGAGGTCAGAAGAGGATTCCCCTGGAACTGGAGTTAAAGACGGTTCTTAGCCACCATGTGGGTGTTGGGAATCGAACCCAGGTCCTCTGCAAGAGCAGTTGGTGCTCTTAACCGCTGAGCCATCTCTCCAGTCCCAGTCTTCCAATCTTAAAAACAGTTTATATAAATAAATGAGCATTCAACGAACTTTTGACAAGTTTTCAGCAAGTAGCATCAAACAGAAACTTTCAAGGTGCACTATTAGTGGATTCATGAGAGAAAGCTAGATGTCACTGAATATTCATTTGTTTTTCCACATTAAATGTATAAAGTTTAACTTCCTAAGCCATCTGTTAGCTCTAATAAAGGAAAGATATCAGAGACTAGAAATGAACAATGCAAAAGTTTCAAGGTCCCTTTAAATGAGCATTAAACGCGCAAAAGATCTGCTTATATAAAAAATGGTAAACTCTTTTCTCTAATATTTTTATATTTTAGTGGTTATCAACCAAAATAAATGAGAATATAATAGAAATTCATATAGTGCCTTTCACTGAACACTTTACTAGAGCCTAGAATGTACAAGGCTCTGTGCTAGGAATCAAAAGGTAGAAACGGGTATTTTCCTTAACCCTGAATCACTTATGTAATATTGAAAGAGAAAAAATTCAAGCAGTGAAGATATATCAGATACTCTACAAAACATGCTAAAACAGAAGTAAAAAAAAAAAAAGATATGAAAGCAGTTATTAATCCCACTGATGACAACAGAGAAAACTAAAAAAAAATGGCATAATCTCTGAAGAACAATATGTCTTCATAGAAGTGAAGGGGGTTTGAAGGATGGCCAAAGAAACTGAACAATGAAAGGCAGAGGAACTGTGAGAACAAAGGAAGACACATAATACATGACACTGTCAAGACAATTGCATCAGGGCTGGAGAGATGGCTCAATGGTTAAGAGCAGTGACTGCTCCTGCAGAAGACTGGGTTTGAGTCCTAGCACCCACATGGTGGCCAACACCCATCCACAACTGCAGTTCCAGGAGTCCTATGCCCTCTTCCATCCTCCTCAGGCACTGGACAACATGGGTGCACATACACACATGCAGGCATAACACTAATACACATAAAATAAAAATAATAAATAATAAGACAGATGCACTGATGGAAAAGAGGGTGATAATAGCAGAAGATGGACTTGATTTCCCAGCATGTACTGCTGTAAACATCATGGAGAGGGGCTCTTTACTAACATGATGTTGAAGGTACAGAGGAGGCAGAGATGGGGAAACAGCCATTGAGGAGACGACTTGAGGGAAAAAGAAATGTGAAAGTTTTCATCCTCAATGCTTCTCTTTTTTCCCCATGACGCTCCCCTTACCATGATCCCAATTTGCCCTCATATATCCAAAATATATGCTAGTTTTACCACTTCTCATCATATTCCTTGTCAACCTACAAATTGAAGCCATCACCTCTCTCCTGGATTGCTACCCTAGCAAGCCTGTCTTTCTTACATTTCTCTTGCTCTATGCCCTATTGTGTCACCTCAAATCTAGGGTAATCATATTAAATCATGAATCCAATTATAGTATTACTTTATTTAAATGCCTCCAGTGGAATCCTATTGGCATCACAAGAAAAATGTAAATGTCTTGCTTGTTTGTGAGACTATGTATGATTTAGCTCTTGCCTACCACTCTGTCCTCCTTTCCTGTTTGTTTCCTGTGCTAATATTTTCCTACCACTGATTCAAGACATAGATAGCCAGCAGTCACACTGTAAGTTTTCAGCCCAAGTGTCAGCCCATCGAGGCCTTTTCTAATCACATCATCCGAAGAAACTTCATATCCTCATAAACATTACTGTTATATTTCCCATGTAGCACTTTTCACTATTTGGATGACCTTGTTTACACTTTTACTATCACTTCTCTCCCAATGTTTTACTATATTTCAAGTAGTTTTTGGTCTGTTTTATTTCTTTTTGTTAAGTATCTGCAATAGGATCTACGGTTAATAAACACTCAAGAAATTATATTAAAATTTGAGAAAGTTTGTATAGAAGAGGAAATATACACAGAGAATATTTTAATTATTTAAGTTCATCTTTATTGAGTGCATTTCATACATTTCTTAATCAAACTTAGACTCATTCCCCCATCCATGCCCATCCCTCATGCCCCCCCCAATATTTTAAAGTTTATGTGTTATTTTTAAAGTTTAATGTGTAAGAGTGCTTTGCCTAAGTGTATATAATTACAACGCCCTTGGAAGCCAGAACAAATTATCAAATCCCCTGGATAAGGAATTATAGAGTTATTACCCACCATATGGGTGCTGGAAACTGAAACTAGGTCCTCTGTAAAAGCAGTCAGTGACTTTTAACTGCTGGGTCATCTCTCTAGCCCACAGAAGTTTTAAAGCTTGTTCTGTGTGTTGTGCCACACAAAATTTCTGTATAATCACCTCTTAAACCTATGGCAAAGGCTAACATTCTGCCTCAAGTCACTCAAAGACAGTTGGAACTGTCTGCATATCCCATGCATCTTGGACATCAAAGCAAGTGAGAGCAGGTGCACTTCACATTGGAAACAAATACAATCCTTATTTGGAGACATTCCCAGATAGTCTAGTTTCTGTTCTGTAAAAACATGCACATATCCATCTTACTTTTACTGTAATAGTCAAAACCAAGAAGAATTATATGAAAACTATAGTTCATAAAGGGTCTGGTGAGGGCCTTCCTGAATACTGGGACTGAAAACTGGCAGTTTTGGAAGTGTCACTGTGATTCTAACAAATTCCATGGGAGAGAAATCCCACACTTCAAAGGCCTGAGCAGTCAAAAGGAAGAAGTCCTCTAATGTGTAAGATTCCTGAGGATTTACCATTAGCTATGGATTTATTGTTAGTCTCTACTTTCTGCTCTTTCATTTCATTATTTTTTATGCAAACTCATAACTATAACTCAGGTCCTTGGTTTCCTGATGTGAAAGAAAGTGTTGAGCAAAATGATAAGACATTCCAATGGTCAGGAAAGATTTCCCAAGTCTTCAACAAGTACATCACAGAGTAACTCTCCCACCTCTACCCAAGTCAGCTTCCCTCATGCCTGTTTCATAGTGTTGACCCTGACAGGACTCCCTAAGATACCTCTTGCCTACTAATTTGTGCCTCATGGTTTAGTTCTCTGGGAACCCAATTTGGAATCTCTATCTTTAAGCACAGGAGAACTCAAGTGTTCAAAAGAGGCTGTTAGAAAATTTGTCTCTATTTTTCAGCTCTACATTAAACTCACTTCAGCAAGGCTGTCCTCTGTGGTACAAAGACAACTTCAAGATATTTCACCAAAATTTGCTGCCACAATCAATCCCATGAAAATAATTTTTCTGATGTTAATTTCATAGCTGTCATGCTTAATCCTGGGTGTCAACTTGACTGGACTAAGGAACAAATAAGAGAAAAGGGTCTTCTGATTGGACCACCTCAACCCGGATGGCCCACCCTAAATGTGGGTGTTACCTTCTGCCGGCAGGCAGTATTTAAGGCCACGGCAGCGGGAGCTGGCCCCTTTTTTCCTTCTTCCTGCGGCTTGCCTCTCTCTCATCTGGTGAGTTTGTCTTGCTGCTGTGATCAACCTTTCGGATCCCAGCGTGTACTGAGACTGGCAGATCTCCTGGAATCCATTCGGGCCTTCAGCACTAGACTGGGACTCCTGAGACATCCAGCCTTGCGGACTGAGCAGTTCCCTGGATTCCCGGCCTCTCCAGTTCGGCGCTACTGTTGAGCTCCGTCACGTGAGCAAATCAATAAATTGTATATAGTTATATATATTCATCCTGTTGCTTCTGTTTCTTTAGAGAACCCTGACTAATACAGATTTTGGTACCAGAAGTGGTTCTAGAGAAACAGAATTGAAAGGATGAATTTCTTTAGTGGGCTTGGTAGCCTCTGGAGCCAGCTCTCCAACCCAATGAAGCCTAGAGTTACTGAAGGCTCTCCTGGTGGCATGAAGAGGAATGATAATCCTTGGTGCAGACTATTTGATCTAATTATGAAGATAGATCCATTTGACTCACCTAACTCACCTCTTGTGAGAAGCAAGGAATTTAGCGACTCTATATATAAAACGTTCGAGAAATTGCAGAAAAATCAGGAAAATAATGATGTTGCCTTGTTGCTCCTAGCATGTCTGGATAAACTGTTAGACGAAAATATGGAGCTCGGTGATAAAAATGACCAGCTCCGGATTCGAAACAACAGTTTAAAGGTTTCCAAGTGTGCTCTGGAAGAGAATCTTCTCTCCAGCAGCCAAAGAGCTAAAGCAGCAGAAAATCAAGCTGGAGCTCTTATTATACGGTTGGCTGATTTACAACGCAGATTTAATTCCCAGCCACGAAAAGTGTCAGCAGTTAAAGTGAGAGCACTGGTGGGGAAAGGGTGGAACCCTGAAACTTGGGATGGAGATGTGTGGGAGAACTATGATGATGAGGATTTTGAACCCTCGGATTCTGAGGGATTTTCTTTATCTGAGGAATTAACCTCCCCACCCTCAGCAGAGAATCCACACCCTGCAGATCCCTCCTCCCCACCCTTGCCTGAGGAAATTAATCCCCCCCTCCCAGTGGGAGCTGATGTCCCTCAGGGCCCAACAATTGTTGCCTCTAGACCTATAACCAGATTGAAGTCTAAGCAAGCCCCTCAAGGTGAGATAGAAAGTGTGGTCCACGAGGAGGTGCGATATACTACTAAAGAAATTAATGAGTTTGCTGATTCGTTCCGGCAGAAGCCTAAGGAATATGTGTGGGAATGGATTTTAAGGGTGTGGGATAATGGTGGAAGGAATATAAAATTGGATCATACTGAGTTTATCGATATGAGCCCACTGAGTAGAGATTCTAGGTTTAACATGGAAGCTCGAGCAGTTAAAAAAGGTGTTAAAAGTTTATTTGAATGGTTGGCTGATGTATTTATTAAAACATGGCCTACTAACAGCGAGTTAGAGATGCCTGATATTCCTTGGCTTAGTATTGATGAAGGGATTGTGAGGGTCAGGCAGATGGGCATGCTCGAGTGGATTCGAAGTGTAAAACCACATTCTCCACAATATGAGGACCCAGAGGACATGCCACTCACTGAATTTATAAGATGGAAAGTACTGAGAGAGACACCAGAACATTTGAAGAGCTTTGTTTTTGCTCTATTTCTTATGCCAGATCTTACAGTTAGAGAAGTTGTGGCTCGTTTGCATAAATTAAATGTACACGTAGTAGGTCTAACAGGACCTCAGGGTAGGCGTCAGGTGGCAGCACTGAATCGCAGAAGGCCAGATGAGCGTAGTTACAGTAATTATCATAATGGGTGGCAAAGGCAAAACAATACCTATAATGGCATGACCCGAAATGATCTTTGGAACTGGCTAATTAATCATGGTGTTCCCAGGAACCAAATACATAAGAAGCCTACTAAGTTTTTATTTGATCTGTATAAGCAGAAAAGCTCTAGAACGAATGACAGGAAGTCAACATTTGATTTTAGGAGTAGCGAATCCCGCCCAGTTGACCGGTTTCCAGACTTGAGACAGTTCACAGACCCAGAACCCCTTGAATGAAGGGGTGGCCGGGTTCCAGTGAGGAAGGACCTTGTCACAATACCAAAGAGTTATGCTGTTTGCCTTCCTCCTGTCCTTCCCCAGAGGGACCTGAGGCCTTTTACTAGGGTAACTGTACACTGGGGAAAAGGAAATAATCAGACTTTTCGAGGCCTATTGGATACTGGTTCTGAGTTGACACTGATCCCAGGAGACCCTAAAAAGCATTGTGGCCCTCCGGTTAAAGTAGGGGCCTATGGAGGTCAGGTGATAAATGGAGTTTTGGCTGAAGTCCGACTCACGGTGGGCCCAGTGGGTCCCAGAACGCATCCCGTAGTTATTTCCCCAGTCCCAGAATGTATAATTGGGATAGATATAATTAGAAATTGGCAGAATCCCCACATTGGTTCCCTGATCTGTGGAGTGAGGGCTATTATGGTTGGAAAGGCCAAATGGAAACCATTGGTGTTGCCTCTACCAGGGAAAATAGTGAACCAAAAACAGTATCGTATCCCTGGAGGGATTGCGGAGATTAATGCCACTATCAAGGATTTGAAAGATGCAGGGGTGGTGATTCCTACCACATCTCCATTTAACTCTCCAATTTGGCCTGTGCAAAAGACAGATGGATCATGGAGAATGACAGTTGACTATCGAAAACTCAACCAAGTAGTGACACCAATTGCAGCCGCTGTACCAGATGTGGTGTCCTTACTCGAGCAGATTAATATGTCTCCTGGTACCTGGTATGCAGCTATTGATCTGGCCAATGCTTTTTTCTCAATACCGGTTCATAAGGACCACCAGAAGCAATTTGCTTTCAGCTGGCAAGGCCAACAGTATACCTTTACTGTCTTACCTCAGGGGTATGTTAACTCTCCAGCGTTGTGCCATAACTTAGTTAGAAGGGATCTTGATCGCCTGACTCTTCCACAAAATATCACACTGGTCCACTATATTGATGATGTTATGTTGATTGGACCCAGTGAACAGGAGGTAGCAGCTAGCCTAGACTTGTTGGTAAAGCATATGCGCATGAGAGGATGGGAAATAAATCCAACTAAAATTCAAGGGCCATCTACCTCGGTGAAGTTTCTAGGAGTTCAGTGGTGTGGAGCATGCAGAGACATTCCTTCTAAGGTAAAGAATAAGTTGTTGCACCTGGCCCCTCCCTCCACCAAGAAAGAAGCACAACGTCTGGTGGGTCTTTTTGGATTCTGGAGGCAGCACATTCCTCATCTGGGTGTGTTACTACGACCCATATATCAGGTGACTCGTAAGGCAGCAAACTTTGAGTGGGGCTTGGAACAGGAAAAGGCTCTTCAACAGGTCCAGGCTGCGGTGCAGGCTGCTCTGCCCCTAGGGCCATATGATCCAGCAGACCCAATGGTGCTTGAGGTATCAGTGGCAGATAGAGATGCTGTCTGGAGTCTGTGGCAGGCTCCCATAGGGGAATCACAGCGGAGGCCCTTGGGATTTTGGAGCAAGGCTCTACCTTCATCTGCAAACAACTATTCTCCTTTTGAGAGACAGCTCTTAGCCTGCTATTGGGCCTTAGTGGAAACTGAACGTTTGACAATGGGCCACCAAGTCACCATGCGACCTGAGCTGCCCATCATGAGCTGGGTGTTATCTGACCCACCAGACCATAAAGTAGGACGTGCACAGCAACAGTCCATTGTCAAATGGAAGTGGTACATACGGGACAGGGCCCGGGCAGGCCCTGAGGGCACAAGCAAGCTACATGAAGAAGTTGCCCAAATGCCTATGGTTCCCACTCCTGTTACAATGTCTCCTGGGCTTAAGCATGCACCTATGGCTTCATGGGGTTTGCCCTATGATCAGTTGACTGAGGAAGAGAAGACTAGGGCCTGGTTTACTGATGGTTCTGCACGCTATGCAGGCACCACCCAGAGGTGGACAGCTGCAGCATTACAGCCAATTTCTGAAACAACCCTAAAGGACACTGGTGAAGGAAAGTCTTCACAGTGGGCAGAACTTCGGGCAGTGCACATGGTTGTGCATTTTGCCTGGAAGGAGAAATGGCCAGAGGTTCGATTATATACTGATTCATGGGCTGTAGCCAATGGTTTGGCTGGATGGTCAGGGACTTGGAAGGAGCATGACTGGAAAATTGGTGAGAAAGACATTTGGGGAAGAAGTATGTGGATAGAGCTCTCTGAATGGTCAAAGGATGTGAAGATACTTGTGTCTCATGTAAATGCTCATCAAAAGGTGATCTCAGCAGAGGATGAGTTTAATAATCAAGTAGATCGGATGACTCGTTCTGTGGATAGTCAGCCTCTTTCTCCAGCTATCCCTGTTGTTGCTCAATGGGCCCATGAACAAAGTGGTCATGGTGGCAGAGATGGAGGTTATGCATGGGCTCAACAGCATGGACTCCCACTCACTAAGGCTGATCTGGCTACAGCTGCTGCCGAGTGCCAGATTTGCCAACAGCAGAGACCAACATTGAGCCCCCGATATGGTGCTATTCCCCGGGGTGACCAGCCAGCAACCTGGTGGCAGGTTGACTACATTGGACCACTTCCATCATGGAGGGGACAGCGTTTTGTTCTTACAGGAATAGATACTTATTCTGGTTATGGATTTGCCTTTCCTGCACGTAATGCTTCTGCCAAAACTACCATCCAGGGACTTACGGAATGCCTTATCCACCGTCATGGTATTCCTCACAGCATTGCTTCTGATCAAGGAACTCACTTCACAGCCAAAGAAGTGCGACTGTGGGCCCATGGTCATGGTATCCACTGGTCTTACCATGTTCCCCACCACCCAGAAGCAGCTGGCTTGATAGAACGATGGAATGGCCTCTTGAAGACACAGTTACAGCGCCAATTAGGTAGCAATACCCTGGAGGGCTGGGGCAAGGTTCTCCAGCAAGCAGTATATGCTTTGAATCAGCGTCCACTATATGGTACTGTTTCTCCTATAGCCAGAATTCATGGGTCCAGGAACCAAGGGGTGGAAGTGGGAATGATTCCACTCACTATCACCCCTAGTGACCCAGTAGGAAAATTTTTGCTTCCTGTACCCACGACCTTGCGTTCTGCTGGTCTAGACGTTTTGGCTCCAATGGGGGGAGTGCTTTTGCCAGGAGATACAGCAAACGTTCTATTGAACTGGAAGCTAAGACTTCCCCCTGGCCACTTCGGGCTTCTACTGCCTTTAAGCCAACAGGCTAAGGAAGGAATAACAGTAGTAGGAGGAGTGATTGATCCAGACTACCATGGGGAAATTGGACTTTTTCTCCACAATGGGGGCAAGGAAGATTATGTCTGGAAGGCAGGAGATGCTGTAGGGCGCCTTCTGGTGCTACCATGTCCTATGATTAAGGTCAATGGGAAACTCCAACAACCCAAACCAGACAGGACAATAAATGGCCCAGACCCTTCAGGGATGAAGGTATGGGTCACTCCTCCAGGGAAAGAGCCAAGACCTGCAGAGGTGCTTGCTGATGGCGGAGGAAATACAGAATGGGTAGTAGAAGAAGGTAGTCATAAATATCAGCTGAAGCCACGGGACCAGTTGCAGAAACGTGGATTATAATAGATATTAACCTTCGTCCTATTTGGTTAAGAATGTGCTTGTTTATATATGTATATATATATATGTATATATGTATGTATATTAAGTGGATACTTGTGTTCCCCTTTGAATGTGCAACTGAGATATGTGTTAAGTGTTGTCATATTTAGGTTATTAGATACTGAAGGACTAAGTTCTTCTCAAGGACATTACCACCTACTCTAAGATATAATGCTTTGCTATTGCACATGAGATACTTATAACATGTTAGGTGGAATTATGACCCTGCCATCGTTTGCAATTGACATTTAAGCAGAGGCTATTTATTGGGTGTCAAGTTGACAAGGGGTGGACTTGTCATGGTTAATCCTGGGTGTCAACTTGACTGGACTAAGGAACAAATAAGAGAAAAGGGTCTTCTGATTGGACCACCTCAACCCGGATGGCCCACCCCAAATGTGGGTGTTACCTTCTGCCGGCAGGCAGTATTTAAGGCCACGGCAGCGGGAGCTGGTCCCTTTTCCTTCTTCCTGCGGCTTGCCTCTCTCTCATCTGGTGAGTTTGCCTTGCTGCTGTGATCAACCTTTCGGATCCCAGCGTGTACCGAGACTGGCAGATCTCCTGGAATCCATTCGGGCCTTCAGCACTAGACTGGGACTCCTGAGACATCCAGCCTTGCGGACTGAGCAGTTCCCTGGATTCCCGGCCTCTCCAGTTCGGCGCTACTGTTGAGCTCCGTCACATGAGCAAATCAATAAATTGTATATAGTTATATATATTCATCCTGTTGCTTCTGTTTCTTTAGAGAACCCTGACTAATACAATAGCTAAAATTATTACTAGAAATAAAGTAAGCTGATAGGCTCTTTGAGAAAATGTCAGAAGAAAACTAAAAATGCTTAAAATTAAGAAAATCGTAGCACTCCAAATTCAGGTCCCCCAAAGACCACCAAGGAGCTGATTCTGATGTAAGTACAAAAGGATCACTTTTTTCAAGCTTGAGCTTGGACTCACCACCTGATCTGATACCCGTCCAGGAGAGTGAGCCCCAAACAAAGGCGTGGTCAGGATTTTATAGTTTTTAGACAAAGGGAGGCAGGTTTCTGGCAAAATAGTTACTTAATTGGTCCAGTGTCTGGCTGGTATAATTTGTCTGTATCTAATTGGATAAGCCTTCCCAGGCTTATGAGCTTTTGAATACCACTTTCCTTTGAGCACTACAAAAATAATATCAAAAGAAATACAAATTTATTCTGATTTCTCATAAGTAATTGTCTATAAGAACATGGAAATGATTGATTATGAGATTTGACATCAAAAGGTAAAATTATGAAGTTGGGCATGGTTGGCACTCTCTTGTCATCCCAGCATTCAGGAGGCAGATACAAGAGAAGTTTAGTCCAGTCAGATCTACAAAGTTAGTTCCAGACCAACTTGAGCTACATAGCAGGATACTGGAGTAGGGTGCAGGGAATTATTCAAGAAGGTATTGGAAAAATTGGAATGGCTAGAAGTAAATATCATTACTAAAAATAGTGTATTACTGTATAAGATTTGATAACATGAAATAAGAATTTGAACAAGAATCAACCAAGATCCTAAAAATAATGTCTAAAGCATAAAACTAAGGGAAGATTCACACTCACCATTGAACTTTGCTACCATGTTTCGGAAATAAAGATTTTAATTGAAAATTGGCAAGGAACTACTCCGGGCAGTAGTAAAATATGGAAGATACAAGAAAAACAAAACAAAACAAAAAAACATCTGAAGCAGTCAGTAAGTAAACTCACTTTCACATGAAATGCTACATTATTGAGAATGAAATACTTTTTCCTAAGTATCAAATGTATGAGATGAATAAATTACTCTATAACCCTTAGAATTCCCCACTTAGACCATTGTTTATAATGCTTATGAATAAAAACAAAAACCAGGGAACTTAAAAGATTTTAAAAGTCTCTATCCAGTATAAATTATGGTGATCTTTGTAAACTGTTAAAAGAAATAAGATGGAGATCTCCCGAGACCAGCTCAGGCAAGCGCATGTAGGTGTGCTTCAGCAAGGCTGATTGTTGATTGATTTCATCTAGTTAATCCATTAATCCAGTTGTCTTTGGCTTGATTGGCTTTTGTGGCTGTGGGGGCAGAGTTATCCTCCCAGCCGGTATTAAAGGTAGGGTCCTGTGAGTCTCAATCTGAGATCTCCCAAGACCGGCTCCGGCAAGCACAGGTGCCAGGGCCTAAAGAGCCCGCCCACGGTAGGTCGTCCCCTGTCTGTTGTCCCCCCCCTGAGATTACAAAGGCATCTGACGGAGGCAAGCCAAAGCAAGCCTCGAAACAGTGAAGAGCATTTAGGACTCTACAGTTGAATACAGGCAGGGAGAAGCCTATCATCCAGGAAGATGAAGAAGAGACAACAGGAAAAGGGGCAGGATAACCCCCATCAAGTCTATCAACCCTATGAAAGATTCCTACAGTGGGATCCTCATGGGGATGGACCCAGGACAAAGATATCAGAAACACATTTGGGAACATATTGTAAAAACACAAGATAGAAAGAGCAAACAAAGAATTAGAAAGAGAATGAATAACTCAAGAAGGACCCTAGAGAGAGAGAGAATGACAAAACAGCTGAAGGAATGGAAAACACTGAAAAATATCCCATGCTGAAAGAAAAAGGAAAACCAACCAGCGAAGCAAAGAGCTACAGGATGAGATAGAGAAACTCCAAAAAGAAGTCGAAATACTAAATAAATCAGAAGCGGTAAATGACAAAAGGAAATAAAACATTCATCCCATCAAGAGGAAAGGAAGGAAAAAGCCTCAGAAGTAGAATGGAGGAAGGCAGAACAAAGAATATCAAAACCTTAGAACAACTAAAAACCTCAAGAAAGATTCTTGGAAAAATTAAAAATAAACAAAAAGTGGTTGGAAACAACTATGAAACTGTGGGACACTATGAAAAGATCAAACCTCTTGCATCATGAGAAGCCAGATAATAGATAGGAAGGAGAAGTATCCCGAGGAATGGTATTGACAGATCTTCAACAGAATACTAGATGAAAAGACTTCCCCAAGTAAAAAAAGGACAAACACCAATACAAATACAAGACAGACCCAAATAGAACTCCAAACAGACAAGATCAGATACAAGAAAATTTCTTCGATCGCTATCATCACATAGGTAAAAAATGCTTAACACGTCCAAAAACAAGGGACAACTCCTAAAACAGCCAAAGAGAAAAACAAACCAAGTGACACCCATAAAAGGGGAAAAAATATACATTACCGAATTACAAAACTGACTTTCAATTGGCAAACTATGGAAAGCGAAAAGCGAAGAACATGGGGAGCCAAAGGCATCCGAGTTGCTAAAAGGAACAGTAGATGCCAAAACCCCAGGTTTACTCTACCCAGCAAACATTGTCTGATTTAATGAGGGAGAAGAGAAAAAAACTTCCATAAAAAAACAAGATTGAAAGAATACATGTCGCAGAAGATCACTCCTCAGAGAATACTCAAGCAATTCAAGGAGAACAGGAAGAAAGGAGCAACCATCCCCAGGGCACCTAGAAAGAGAATCAATAAAAACAGCATAAATTGCAGAAGTAGAAACCTAAACCCCAAACTGCAAATGGATAAAGGCAAAAGGAAGCAACACAGACCTATCAGTTCCTAACCTTAAATATTAATGGACTAAAATCCCCAATCAAAAAAACATAGACTGGGAGATTGGATTAGGAAACAGAAGCCATCGATATTCTGTCTACAAGAAACACATCTTAACTTCAAGGGACAGACACCACCTTAAAGTGAAAGGATGGAAAAAAATGTTCCAGAGAAAATGGTACCAAAAAGAAAGCAGGGTGTTTCTATTTAATATCAGACAAAATTAGACTTCAACTAAAAAGAAATCAGAAGAGGACAAAAGGAGAGCTCATTACATCTTTATCAAAGGAATAATTCACCAAGATTTCACAAATCATGCATATATATGCCCCAAACTCTGGTGCACCAAACTTTATAAAGACAATTCTCCAGGACTACAAAGTCACACAACTAACCCCAAGTACACTCATAGTAGGGGACTTCAATACCCCACTGAGTCCTTTGGATAGGTCAACAGGACAAAGACTAAACAGAGGAGACATATGAACTGAACGAAATGATACACCAAATGGACCTCATAGGGACCTCTACCGAAACATTCCACCCTAATACCAGAGAATACCCTTTCTACTCAGCACCCCATGGACATTCTCCAAAATCGCCCACATACTGGGACACAGAAGAAATCTCTGCAAAATACACAAAAAGATTGAAATAATTTATGCATTCTATCAGGACCGCAGTGCAATAAAGCTCAACACCAAAACACCAGGATAAGCCCTACCCTACACGAACACATGGAGACTAAACAACACACTCTTGAATAATGAATGGTCAAGGGAAGAGATAAAGGAAAGAAAATAAACCATTCCTGGAACTGAATGACCATGTACAATACAACACAACAAATCTATGGGATACCTTAAAAGCCAGTCCTAAGAGGGAAGTTTATAGCCCTGGCTGCCTACATTAGAAAAAAACAGAAGAGGCACAAGTGAATGATCTAACACTACAGCTAAAAGCACTTGAGAGGCAACCAACAGATGAGGCCCTAAATGCAACCGTACAGGAAGAAATAACAAAAATCAGAGCAAAATCAATGCAATAATCGAAACAACAGAAAACAATACAAAAAAATCAATGACTCCAACAAGTTGGTCTTTGAAAGAAATAAACAAGATAGGACAGAACTCTTCCCCAATAACCAAGAAAGAGACAAGGAACAACTCCACAATCAGTACAAATTGTGATGAAACCCCTTTTTATTTTTGGGAAATATCACACAACAGACAAGGAAAAGATCCAGAAAATAATTCATATGGGAATATTTCAAGAAACCTATACTCATACAAAGTTTGGAAAACCTAGAAGAAATAGATGAATATCTGAAAATCCTGGGGAATCACCAAAGCTCATCCAAGACGAGATCGCAGCTTAAACAGACCCATAAACCTGATGAAGAAATGAAAAATATGTATTAGAAACCTTCCCAAACTAAAAAGCCCAGACCCGTGGTTTCACGACAGAATTCATAAACCAAACATTTCAACAAAAGCACCTACACCATTATTACTGAAACTGTTTAGAAGGATACAATCAGAGGGAATCCTCCCAAATTCCTTCTATGAAGCCAGTCTCACTCTATTACCAAAAACCAGGCAAAGATACAACCTAAAAAGAGAATATCATAACCATCTTCCAATGAACACAGATGCCAAACATCTAAACAGGATCTGGCAAATTACATACAGACCCATATCAAGAATCATCCATCATGACCAAGTTGGATTCCTACCAGAGATGCGGGGATGGTTCACATACGACAATCCAATAAACATCATCAAACACATAAACGGAATCAAAGAAAAAAACAACCATCATTCTCAAATGTGTTAGGTTGAAAAATCCTTTGACAAATCCAAGCATTACCTTCATGCTTCAAATGCTAGAAGCATTGATTGGAGGAATTGCATTACATTCTCAATGTAATCAATACCATATGCAGGAAACCCACAGCCAATATCATCCTAAAACAGGGAAATAACAGAAGCATTCCTTTAAAGGTGGGAACTCGGCAAGGCTGGCCCCTGTCACCTACTCCTCTTTAATATAGTGCTTGAAACATTCTAGAGCAATAAGGCAAAAAAGGAAATTAAAGAGGACTACTAAATGGAAAAGAAGAAGGTAAGCTTATCCCCTATTGCTGAAGATATGATGTTTCTTAAGGGATGCTAAAAACTCCACCGAAAATCCTAGAAATTACTTAAACAGCTTCAGCCAAAGTTGGCAGGATACAAAATTAACTAAATAAAAAATGGCTTTTCTTTACACCAAGAAACAGCCACTGGCAGAAAGATTCAAAAAGAGACCTTCCCACTCACAATGCCTCACACAAACACAACAAATATCTCTAGGAACCACCAACCCAAGACACCAAAGATCTCTACAACAAAAATTGTAACCTTTAAAGAAAGAAAATTGAAGAAAACATCAAAAATGGGAAAACTCCCAGCTCATGGATTGGGAAATAAACATTGTAAAAATGTCCATTTTACGTAAACTCTTGTTATAATGCAATTCAATCAAAATCCCAGCGTTTTCCACAGGCTTGGAAAAAAAGGTCCTTAATTCATGGGGAAAAACATAAAGATCCCTGATAGCCAAACAACCCTGAGTGAAAAGAGCTACAACAGGGGGCAGAGAAGTAAAAGAAGGAAAAAGACGACAGGGATAGAGAAGGAAAAAAAGGAAGGGTTCAATGGACAAAAAAAACAGACCGGTTGACCAAGGGAACAAAAAATAAACGAGACAAGAGGAGCAAAGAAAAGGGAAGAATAAGGAGTGGAGATAGAGCAGGAGGAGAGAGAGAGAGGGAAGAGAGAGAGAGGAGATGAGAAGGCTGTGGCAGGCATCATGAGCTGGAAGCACTGAGCAATCTAAGCAATTGGAACTAAAGTCCCAGTCATCAACAGAGAGCTCACATGATTTGGTGCTTGTCCTGCTAGGTTTTATTCTTTCTCTGGTCTGATATTTCTTTCCTATGCCCACATTCCTCTTCTCTGCCCGTTCCTTGCTTCTTTTTGCCTCTTTGCCTGTCTGTCCCTTTGTTTTTTACTTTCTCTATTTTCCTTACTTACCCCGCTCGCTTTTTCTTTTTCCCTTTTCCTCCCCTCTCCCTCCTTCCTAGACAAACTGTCAGCCCATGAAACGAAACAGCCAGAATTGATCAGAGTCCAAGACAACAGCTCCAGAGAGAGTGGACTGTTTTGCTTCTCAACCACCTGTGCCCCTTTTCTAAGCCTAGGGAACAATCTGCGGAAGAGGGGGCATGGTAGAATGTAAGGGCTACGATTGGGGTGAATGGTGAAACTACAGCAATGTAGTCTGGACACTTATTTGATCAACTTGATTGAACATACAACCCCTCACCCCCTGCTGGATGGTGGGGCTGCGGAGGTTTGGGCACAACAGCTTGCAAATTGGTTTCATATGAAGGATGCTTGTACTCATGGATCATCACTTATAGCTAAAACATGAAAAAAAAAACTGAGAAAAAGATGCAGGACAGTTATGGCAAAATGCATGATCTAGGATGGGTTGGGGGTAGGGGGGAAGGGAAAGGGAAATATGCCTGAACTGAATTGGAAAATGATGTATGAAATGCACAAAGCATCAATAAAAAAAAAAGGATTTTATGGAACAAAGTTTAGAGGGAAGTGGGGCCTAAGGGATTTACATGGTTCCACTTCAGTTCTATTTCGTGTTAAAATTCTGGCCTTGGGAAGTTAAAGTCATATCTCCCTCCCTCTTCTGTCTGGATAGTTGGTCCAGTTCGTCTTTGAGTCATCAGGGGTCGATTCTATGTTCACACCTCACTACTATCTTATCCACCTGAGTATACATGGCATACAACATGGCTATCTGAATGGAGTTAGCAGAGAACTAAAGAGGGGCTCATGGATTGAAGCATCAAAACAGCTATTAAAGTGGTGACAACAACTATGAGTGAAGCCAGGACTAATGCTTACTGCCTGATCTGTAAGTGTTTCATCCCTGACCAAACCAGACTGATTTACATGGGCCTGTGAATTTGTCAAAACTGCCAGAGGGGCTGGAATAATCATACATTCTTATAAAGAATGCATGGGGCATAGCCATCTGTCACTTATTGGAGTTATCGCCCACATTCGAATCAGTCTTCTGTGTTTCTGACTAGTACGTGGATCTGTGTTCACAACTTGAAGTAGACAGTATTTGATGGCTTATTACAAACTTCATTAAAAATGGACTCTAGGCCAGTGTAATGGTCATTTGATAAAGATTCCTGCCATCAAGCCTGAACACTTGAGTTTGATTAACAGGACATACATGGTAGAAGAAGAGAATTTACTCCCGAAGTTGTCCTCTGATCTTCACACATGTGCCATGGCATGTGTGTGCCCACACACCAAATGAATAATTTTTAAGTAAACAAAGACTCTAGCATGCAGAAATTTTTGATTATTTCCATTTATATTAAATTTAACACACTGTTTCTTTTCTTTTTTAATTTTATGTATTTATTTTATTTATGTGTATGAATGTACTGTCTGCATGTAAGTTTGAGCATCCATGTCTTGCAATGCCACAGAAGTCAGAAGAGGGTGTCGGATTCCTTTTCTTATCACTATAACCAAAATATCTGGCCATAAACAACTTAAGGGAAGAGAAGCTCATTTCGCTCACAGTTCCCAGGGATACCTTCCATAATCTTTTGAAAAGCATGGAATCTTGAGCAACGTGGGCCCTTGTCAGTTTGGGCGATATCTTGCTATACAGCTTCTTCACACCTTGGCAGATCAGGAAGCAGAGAGGATAGGCCAGAACTGGAAGTAGGTCCAACCTCCCAAGTCCCCCGTAGTGGATTACTGCTGCAGTGAGGTGCCTCACTTCTGGAAAGGCTCCATAGCAGCACCAGCTGACAGCCAGGCATTCAATCCCATGAGCCTGTAGGGAACAAGTATAATACACATGAAGTGTCCACTGTGATTTTATAGCAGTTTTCATCTCAAGTCAATTAAATTTACACTCTATAATGGAGAGTTGGCATGTTATAATAAACTGAACCCTTAGATGATACAGAAAATGTGTCCATGTCTCTTTCTTCAACAATAAATGACATACTTTGAAAATCTGATAAATTACAAGTATTCACAATACAGCTGAGCTTTCTATACTCATGAACTGATACTTAGCAATGTTAATAAATACGTATACTAGTTCAGAGGCTGGAGAGATGGCTCACCAGTTAAGAGCACTGACTGCTCTTGGAGAGAACCTGGGTTCAATTCCCAGCACTCACATGGTGGCTAACAACTGTCTTTAACTCCAGTTCCAGAGGAATTTGATGCCTTCTTCCAACCTCCACAGGCATTACATGATACAGGTGCACTTACATACATGCAGTCTATTATACTCATACACACAAAATAAAAAATATATACTTTTAACTCTAAAAAATGTACACTAGTTCAGGGCTGGAGAGATGGCCTAGCGGTTAGGAGCGCTGACCACTCTTGCAGAGGACCCGGGTTCGATCCCCAGCACCCACATGGTGGTGAGAGCCATCTGAAACTCCAGTTCCAGGAGATCTCCAGCTCCAGGGGAATCCAAGACCGTCTTCTGACCTCCGTGGCATTGCATGACACGGGTGCACAGACTTGCATGCAGACAGTACATCCATACACATACAGAAATAAATAACAAAAAAAATTTTTTAATGCACTAGTTCGTGTGTTCATAAATATTGTGGTGGGTGAAGCAGGACGAAGCAATAGGGAATGAAAGGAATTAATTTAGTGAGATAGCTCAGAGTCTGAGGAAGGGACTCAAGAAATAATACATTAAAGTTTTATTTTCATTGAGAAAAAGTAGGAAAAATGTAACTAGGAAACCAAATATCATTATCATTATTAATAATACCAATTTAGGAAAATGTACCTGATATCTATGGTCATGTAGACTTCTCGATATTGGAATCTTAAATTATAGAGTGAAAACCACTTACTCTCAGTGTTAGAAACCTACACAATTCCCACAGTGTGAGACTCCTCTTAGAGAAACATAGCACATGTGTGTTGAAGGAGCCTCAGACTTCTCATGGATAGCCAGATCCCAAGAGGTGAGAAGGAAATATTCCCAGTCCTTATTTCAGTTTCACAAGTAAATAAAGTCACAGCTAATCCTTTAGAACAGAGAAAATGAGGAAATAGATACAGGAAAACTTGTTACTAAGACCCGTCTTCATGGAAGAAAGCAGGAAGACGGGATAAAAGCTTTGGAGTGTTACAGAAGGTAGGAGCAGAGAAGGCCACAGGAAGAGAAGTATTGGGAGTGTCTACAAGGGAGTAATTGTATTAAAGAACCATAGACTATAAACTGGGTAAGGAGAAGCCAAGTCCATTAAGAGAGTATCAGACAATGAATAAGTCTCATAGTAAATGAAGAGACAGGGATTCAATAAGTGGCCTGGAAATGTCAGGAAAACTCAGCTTCTGGACAACATAATGGCCTATCAAAGATAGCTATATCCTCTTTCCTGGAACCAGTGAGTAAGTTACCTTACACACATGGTAAAAGAAAGTTTGTAATTATAATTAAATTAAGGAATTTTTTGTCTTTTCAAGACAGGGTCTCCCTGTAGCCCCAGCTGTCCTGGAACTCACTCTGTAGACCCCAGGCTGGCCTTGAACTCACAAAGATCCACCTGCCTCTGCCTCCTGAGTGCTAGTATTAAAGGTGTGCCCCACCATGCTTAGCTAAATTAAGGATTTTAAAAAATGGGGAGGATTATCTGGGTGAGCCCTGTATAAACACAAAGATCCTTAAAGGAGGAAATCATGAAATAAAGAGAACAGAACTGTGACGATACAAACACTACATTCAGAATCAGAGAACTTGGTAGTTAGAAACTGGGAGGTTCAAAGACTAATGAGGAGGGATCTGTCCCTCATAATCAGCTTTGGGCCATACCTCCTATGTCTCTGCTAACACACAAATTTCACAAGTGAAATACAGAGACAGATAAAGAAATAGGTAAGCATCAAAGCTACCCATTTAGATTTTTTTTTGTCTTTTTGAGACAGGGTCTCCCTATAGCCCCAGCTGGCCTGCAACTCACTCTGTAGACCAGGCTGGCCTTGCACTCACAGAGATCTGCCTGCTTCTGCCTCCTGAGTGCTAGGAGCCCAGCTAAGCTACCCATTTAGATCTTAAAATGTCATATAAAAGAGAGAAAATATCACAATTGCCCTTCCTTAAGATTTAATATAAACTTCCCAAAAGACTGTAAAGTCATTATCTCACAGGAGGCTTTCTAGGAAAGTAAAACATAAGATGTTCTCTCTCTTAAGAGTTAATCCAAATGGAGCTGCCCACCTTCTGGACATGAAAATGACTCTCAGGAAAGCTATCTATTCTAGAGCCTTTAAGAAATAGTCTAAAGCCTACCTAAAAACGAAGGTTGGCACAATGATCCCTTTGACCACTGTCCATTCTTACCTCCTGATAGTGTGCCCTATACTATGGCCTCTCTTCTGTGTATTTTCCTTCACAATGGTTACTCTGGCCACTGTCCCCTCTTATCTCTTGAGGGTGCCCACTTCACTCTGAAAGAAGCTCCATTTATCTTCTATATTACACTCTGTGTCTCCCATCTAAATTCTTTTAATGGAGATCACAATGACCAGGGAATGAAGGGAAAGCCAGAGTAAAATCTCGGTAAGAGAAAGTTGGAGACACCAAGCTACAGGCTTTGAAGAAGAAACCAAGGTCACCAGCCATTAAAAGCAGATAGCCAAAGAAGCTGAGAAAGCTAAGGAAACACAGTCTCTCCTAAAAGAAAGGCAGCTCATCTCTCGTTATACCTTGATTTTAGCCAGTAAGACTCATTTTGGGCATAGAACTATAAGATATTATTTAATGGTATTGTTTAAGCAACTAAGTTTATTACAACAATAAGACATTAAAAGCTGATTAAACAGTAGAATTCTTGCCAGGTGCAGCATCACACCCCTTTAATCCCAGCACTTGGGAAGCAGATGCAGGCAAATTTCTTTGACTTCAAGGCCAGCTTGGTCTGCATAGTGAGTTCCAGGCCACCAGAGGCTACAGAGTAACCCTGTCTCAAAAAGACCAAAAAAATTCTTTTTAAAGTTTTTATTTATATATTTATTTAATGCATATGAATATTTTGCCTGCACATGTGTAGGTGTACCTGTGTCAGACAATGCCCATAGAGGCCAGAAGAGAGCATCCAATCCCATGGAACTGGTGTTATGAATGATTGTTAGCCTCCATGTTTGTACTGGGAATGAAACCCAGGTCCTCTACAAGAGGAGTCACTGCTCTTAACCACTAAGCCATGTCTCCAGACTTGAAAAGAGTCTTCAAAAAATTCTTTTTTTTTTAATTTTATTTATTTCTGTATGTGTATGAATGTACTGTCTGCATGCAAGTCTGTGCACCCATGTCGTGCAATGCCGCGGAGGTCAGAAGAGGGTCTCGGATTCCCCCGGAACTGGAGTTCTCCTGGAATTGGAGTTTCAGACGGTTCTTGGCCACCATGTGGGTGCTGGGGATCGAACCTGGGTCCTCTGCAAGAGTGGTCGGCACTCTTAACCTCTAGGCTATCTCTCCAGCCCTCAAAAAAATTCTTGAAATCACTATTTTGGCAATGTATTAGGGTTCTAGAGGAATAGAATCAATAGAATATATACATGTATATGTATAAATGTGATTTGTTAGATTGGTTTACATGACAGGGTCTAGGTAGCTAAGCAATGGCTATCATGATAGAGAGGCTGAAAACTTGGTAGCTGCTCAGCCTGAGAAGCGGGATGCCTCAGAAGTCTCAATCTGTCAATAAAGGCCTGAAAGACTCTTTAACTGTTTGGTCTTCTTTCCACATTGTAAGGCCAATTCACTGGTAATGGATATCAGTGGAGGATGGCAACAGCAACAGTGAGACAGACATACTCATCAGCAAGTGAAGACAGGCAAACAAGTAGCACTAAGCATTTATGGAGCTCAACAGTCTGGGGTGGGGCTATCCCTATGGACAGTGGAGTTTCTAATGGCTATCTTCAGTGAATGGAGAATGATAGTTTAACCAGCAAGAACCAAGAGCTCTCTGGTCTATCCTCAAGTCTCTCATGGGGTACACACATCAAGAACACATAGACCTGGGCAGTGTGATGAAATTCAGGAGTCCAAGGAGGCTTAGGCATTCTCTAAGATTTCAGGCTGAATTGTGGCTAAGGAATAGGTGGAAATGTGAAGATGTGGACAGTGGAGTTCTAGAATCTTGGAGTCACTGTAGGGAAAGCTGCAGCAATAGGAATTAACATGTCATAAGTAGATTTCAGCACTGTTATTCCAATAAAGTCAAGCAGCTTAGCAATAAATATTTTTTTAGAAAATAACTTCATGTTTGGAGAAGAAATCATTTATTTTAAAACTGAGTAGTGTAAAGGAATTGGAATAGTGAAAGTGAAAAGGGGGAGAAAAAAACTGCAAATGAGTAACAGCCCAGATTGAAACAGCTTTTGCTGACACAAATGAGAATGACTTCTTAAGACCTATGAGTGTTTGGGCAATTGTAAAAACTCAAACCCCTGGTAGAAAAACCCTGACACTAGGGAAAAAGATGCGTTCATCAAATTAGTTCTAAAAGTGAATTCTGCTTCTTTACAAAAATAAAGCTATCTTTTAACCATTTTGTCTTCTTCAAACAGAGGGGAAAGTAGACATTTTGAATTTTGCACATACATTTTAGTTAATATTTCTAAAAATTGGTTACTCATGTATCCCTCCCATCCAAAGAACTATACAGAAATTGGTCTTTGCACATCATTGAATACATGAAGCCAGTGGAATCAGCCATAACTATGTGAATAAAGTGGACATCAATCATTATAGAAATAGAAACCTTAGCATCCCTCAAATTCTCAAGTGGCTTCATCTTATGAAACTAAGGGGCTGGGGAGGCTGGAGAGATGCCTCAGTGGTTAAAAGGACAATAATTTGGATCCCAGCACCTGTAACCAGCTCAATAGAATCTGCCACCCTGTTTCTGACCTGTGTCGGCACCTACACACTCATGTGTGCACACACACACACACTCACACACAAAATAAAATAAAAATAAATATTTTTGGAAAAGGAAATAAATAAGGGAGGAGTGCTACTTTGGGAATTTAAAATTTGAAATGAATGAATTATCATATTATTTAGAATTATATTATGTATTTTAAATATTTGAAACTACCATGAAAGCCAGCAAGAATTCTGTCATCCACCATCTTAAGTCAATGTAGACAGTAAATGAGAAGTCATAACTGAATAATATTCATTTAACATTTATTGAACACCAAATTATGCAGTGCTATGAATATGTAAATGAACACAACCTTGAGGAGTTCAAAATCTCATGTGTAAATAAAGTATAAATGTACCAAAATATCCTTTTATTCCCAGGTTACTAATGGCGTGCATAGGGGTTCAGTTCTGGACTGCTTTGGACAGCCAGAAATTATTTGAGATGTAGGCCACAGAGCAAAGAAGAGATATTGGGAACTGTCAACATCACCAGAACAAAGACTAAGAAAATTGTTTCCAAATACAAGTGCAGTAATTCTTCTAGTGACACTGTCTCATCAAGTGCTTCTTGACCCAATACTATATCTTACACTAATGTCCCAACTGGAATTACACTTAACCAAAAATAAATATGCCATATAAATGGTATCAGTCCCCACACATGCCATCCTGAGGGGAAAAAAATGTGGGGGTTTTTGTTATTTGTTTGTATATATTTTTCAGACATTTGATGTGGAACTATCTATGTAGACCAGGCTGGTCTTTGAACTTACAGGGAAGATTCGCCTGCCTCTGCCTCCCAACACTCCAGAGGCAGAAGCAAGCTGATCTCTGTGAGTTCAAGGCCAACCTGGTCTACATAGTGAGTTCCAGGACAGCTGGGGCGACAGGGAGACCCTGTCTCAAAAAAACCAAAAAAAATTGAAAAGAAGAGGTGTACATTAGCTAGCAACACCAATAAAATCCTCACAGTATGGGAGTCTAACAAGATCTGAATACTGACAAAACAAGTTGGCATGCTAAGGTGGATGGGGAAATATCATGGGGTCCCATCTCAAGATGAAGAACTACAGGCAGTGGATGACTTCTGAGGGAGAGAGATTCAGTTTTCTCAGGGGACTATTCCTGAAGTCAGCAGCTTGAAACTCAGCACATATGGGCACTAGTAAATGGATTCACTTCATGTATGTATGTGTGCATCTGCAACAATAATAAAGAAGAGAAAAAGAAATCAAAATATGGGCAGAGTCGGAGGGGTATCGAGAGGGAGGGAAATAATGCAAACACAATAATCTATAAAATTCTCAAAAGTAAAATAAAGTTTAAAAACATACATTACCAATAATATCATTCTTTGCTATTTATCAACATGGATTGAAATAGTATGCTACACTGAGACTTGCATGTCTGAGAACTGCATGTGAATGTTTACATCATCTTTATTCATAATTTCCAAAACTTGGAATCAGTCAATGAATAAACAGGCAGTGAGCCAATCATACAATGGAATATTCTTCCCCCAATAAATGTCATAGAAAAACTGTAGGGAATTTAAATCCATGTCCCTGAGAAAAGCTAATTAAAATTCTACATGCTAAATGATTCCAAACACATGACATTCTGCAAAAGGCAAAGTGACTGGAAAAGTAAGAATAGCAACACAAAAGTCAAAACGACAAAGAAAATAATGATCGAAGTTGCCAAGAATTCAGGCTTAAGCAGCAAGTGCTGAAAGGTAGAGCACAGACAATATTAGATCATTAAATCTATATTGCATGATACTACAATCATTGATACATGTGGTTAACTATACATTTATCAAAAAAGCCCATCAAAAAATCAAATTGTTTTGATTTTGAGATGGCTCAGCTTACCATGCAAGCCAAATGACCTGAGCTGGAGCTCTGGAGTCCACAGTGGAAGGAGATGATGCCAGAAAGTTGCCCCTGACCTCCACAGTTGTGTCAAGGCATGTGCAGGGCCACACTCACACACAATCATTAAAGATACTCTACTTTCCTATCCTAGAAATAATAAATATCAATAGGATGTTTGACAAAGATTAAACCCGAATGTTAACTATAAACACCAGTAAATAATAATATATTAGTATTGGCCAATTATTTATGACAAATGTAGTTCATAAGTAATGAGAGAAACTCAGTTTTTCTATAATCAAACACTACTTAGACAAAAAGCCTATTAATTTTTAGAAAATGCTGACCACTGTGAATTAAATTCATTGGAGTGTGGCTAGAGTGGAGGTAAGGTTCCAATTGAGAGACTTGAAATCATTAAGGCAAGACAGGACAGTGATTTGGACTAAGGTAGCTATGAATAAAAAGACCAGAATCAAAATATGTTTTGCAGTCACTAGCTGTATATGGAAGAACACACCTATGATCACAGAACAGGTGAAAGTAGAAAGACCAGGGTTTGAGTCAAGCCTGAGATACATATGAAGATCCTGTGTCCAAAACAAGAGTAAGTGTATAAGAATTATTGCATATTTGGATATTGGCAAGGAAGGAAGAAAAGTATGAGGTTTATAAATTTGGGGCTATGTAATAAGCAGGCAAAAGCCCTAAGTATAATAGGGAAAGACATATTTCTAAAGGCATCAAGCTAGACCCATGACAGCAAAGGATTTATTAAAATAGCTAAAAACTCTGATAACACATTTCCAAAAGGAAAGTACCAGAGTAACATCACATTTTCAATGTTATTTTTCTCATACTCACCCGTTGCCCTAAGCCATAACATCACTGTAACTCTATTCAACTTACAGTACAAGGTTTTGCATACAAAACATTTGAAATCTGAAAGTACTAGAGTTACTTTAAATAATTTAAATATTTGAAACTCATTCAAAGGAAGCTCAATATGAGTAAATGTTTACATGTTTAGAGTATCTGCCCTTCCCTACACAAAAGCTAGCTAGCATTCTGTAAAGAAGGATGCATGTACAGAACGCAAATTTCATCCTTCAGTTCTCTTCAATGAATTCTGAAAACTAGCATCACAAGAGCCCAGAACTTTAAACTAGAATGTCTCATGTGATTGTTAGCACAGAATGAAGCAGCTAAGATTCAAATCATTTTGGACTGTAGTCAATACCTTAAATTTCATCTGGGATCAGGACAGATCACAGAACACTAATGTAATATCCAATGGAAACCTTACCACTTGATTATGTAGAAATATGATATATTTCTCATGCTGGCTTCATTAAAATAGCATTGCATCCACAAAACTCTTGAATACTCCATCTCCAGAGAGATTAGTCCAAAATTACCATCTTATTCAAATGTAATTCTTAGCCGGGCATGGTGGCGCACGCCTTTAATCCTAGCACACGGGAGGCAGAGGCAGGAGGATCTTTGTGAGTTCAACGCCAGCCTGGTCTACAGAGCGAGTTCGAGTTCCAGGACAGCTGGGACTACAGGGAGACCTTGTCTCAAAAAGACCAAAAAAAAAAAAAACATCAAATGTAATTCTTGCTTCTGGCTGGATATACTGGATATATATTTGAACACACACACACACACACACACACACACACACACACACACATATATATGTTCAAAATTTCCGTCTGATGATTTCTGTGGTGAGGGGATTAAGAGTCACCCCAGACACTTGAGTCTTGTGGTTTGTGTCTTGTGGTAGGAATCAGTTCCCTCTCCCCAATCAACCATTCATCTTTACAGATAAAGAGTTACGATTAGTATCTAAATTTCTCCTGGTAATTTGTAACTAAAAAATTCTACTTGTCATGTGGGGCATGGTGGCACACACCTTTAATCCTAGCACTTGGGAGGCAGAGGCAGGCAGATCTTTGAGAGTTCAAGGACAGCCTGGTCTACAGAGTAAGTTACAGCTGGGGCTATAGGTAGACCTTGTCTCAAAAAGACAAAAAATAATTTCTACTTGTCAGGGCTGGAGAGATAGCTCAGCAGTTAAGAGCATGACCTGCTCTTGCAGAGGACTGAGGTAGGATTCCCAGCACCCACATGGGAGCTAACAACCTTCTTAGCTCTAGTTCCAGGGCAAACTTATGCTTCCTCCTGACCTCTATGGACACTGCTTGACACAGGTTCACTTACACAAATGCAAGCAGTACACTCATACACATAAATAAAAATAAAGAAATGATAGAAATTTTTTAGTCTACCTGTTACAACACCAGAAATTATAATGGCTGTATTTTATGGAGCTGCTGTGTAACTTCCTCCCCTATCAAAGCACCACAGCAGGGCCTGCTGTAACGAGGCCAGTCTATTTTCTGTGGTTCCCCTCACCCACCACCTATCACCCTACTCTATGGTTTCATCAAGACATTAAGACTGTCCAGCCTCAAACACTTTATGTCTGTGCTTTCCCTTTACACCTTGCTATCACAGTCTCAGACAGTTCCACACCTGAGTGGTATTACTTGTCAATACCAAACATTGTGTTCACTGGCAGGTAGAAATGGATGTGGCACAGAGAGTTGCAAACAAAACTATGATTTTGCTGTTATTAAGGAATAAAAAGGAAGATACTCTGAAATTCCCTTCAACCTCTTATGCTCCCAAATTACATACATTGCCTAACAACTTACTCTTTTCCTTTCTCATTTAACAATCAAAGGATCATGATTATTTTACATAGAACGCAGAAGTTCAAGCCATAGGAGGGCATGCATCTTTCCTTAAGGGAGAAGAAATTTATAGTGGCCCCCTTACTCTGAGATTGGCTTATCATAAATACCCCTCTTTATGTCAAGCTGGAATTTTCTTCATTGTTTCATTAAGATGAGTCACTAAGGTAGAATATAGATTTTTTGGTCTCTTGATATCTTTAAAGGAGCTAAACATCAATCTGAGTCTGAAGGATGGCATGGGATTCTTAGGAGAGTTTAAAGAATAAATTAAATAATATTTGGCTCTCCCCATTGTCTTGTGGATATGACAAAAAGTTACAGTTAAATATAAAACCATTCTTTTTTAAAACAAACTTTATGTCCAATGTGGCATTTTCTCTTTTTAAAAATGTAACTCTCGGGCTGGAGAGATGGCCTAGCGGTTAAGAGCGCCGACCGTTCTTACAGAGGACCCGGGTTCGATCCCCAGCACCCACATGGCGGCCGAGAACCGTCTGAAACTCCAATTCCAGGAGAACTCCAGTTCCAGGGGAATCCGACACCCTCTTCTGACTTCCGCGGTGTTGCACGACACGGGTGCACAAACTTGCATGCAGACAGTACATTCATACACATACAGAAATAAATAAAAT
>VZQC01010763.1:772717-997887 GCA_009823505.1 Rhizomys pruinosus
AAAAAAAAAACAGAAAGATGCAGAAAAGTTACGGCAGAATGCATAATCTGGGATGGGTAGGGGTGGGGTGGGGGGAAGGGAAGGGGATATATGCCTGAACTGAATTGGAAAATGATGTATGAAATACACAAAGCATCAATAAAAAAAATCAATAAATAAAAAAATAAAAAATAAAAAAAATAAAAATAAAATAAATAAAAACAAAACAAAACAAACAAACAAAAAAAATAGAATTGCCTATGTGTGTAATCCCATTAGCTTATTTTACCCAGAGGAAGGTTATAGTATTTTTTTTAATTCTGGAAAGCGTACGAATCTTAGATGGTGTAAATCATTGTCAAAATAAAGTTTTAGCCAGGTGTGGTGCACGCCTTTAATCCTAGTACTTGGGAGGCAAAGGCAGGTGGATCTTTGTGAGTTCAAGGCCCACCTGGTCTACATAGTGAGCTCCAGGCCAGCTGGGACTAAAGGGAGACCCTGGCTCAAAATGAAAATAAATAAATAAATAAATAAATAAATAAATAAATAAATAAATAAATAAAGTTTTGAGAATGGATCAAGACTATTAATTATATCTCTCATCTACTTTCTCTAACTCAAGTAAAATTTTGAAGCTCAGCTTTTTTTTTCTTTTTTTTATATGTATGAGTGTACTGTCTGCATGTAGGTAGGTGCACCAATGTCTTGCAATGCTGCGGAGGTCAGAAGAGGGTGTCTGATTCCCCTGGAACTGAAGTTAAAGATGGTTCTTAGCCACCTGTGTGTGCTGGGAATCAAACCCGGGACCTCTGCAAGAGCAGTCGGTGATTTTAACCACTGAGACATCTCTCCAGCCCTGAAGCTCAGCTTTTAAGCTGGATTATCTCAAACCCCAATGATAATTTCTGACATTTATGCATGAATGCATTTTCCTAACCCAAGAATTCTTCATAACTACCTGCCCATAATAAGACTCTAGATGAGTTGCTGGTACTATCAGAGTCTAGGGCTACAGCTAGATGTTTGCCCACACAAGAAGGCTTGCTTCCCATACACATGCCAATGTGGAGAGCCAGGTAACAGGATCTTTTATTTTAAGTCAGCTTCTAAGGATGATCATCAACAGGAAGTAAAATGGCCATTTTAGGGGCTTCATAGCACCCAAAGAATGCAGTGAGCTTTAAGGTATCACAGCAGCCAATGAAAATCTATAGCAACAAGAGAAATCTTTCCACAGATTCAACATCTCCTATGAGATTTTATTTTTTAAAGATAACATAAAATCATCAAAAAATATTTTTTCTAAAGTAGTTCCCTCAGGTGTAATCTTACTGTAATCTTAAAACTAACTGTCCAACAATTCTGTATTTATATTTACTCTAATATAAATAGGAAGTATACTGCTTGATAATTTCTAACTTTGTCACAGAAAAAACAAGCAAAGGGTATTATTTTAAAAAAAATAATCTCAATTGTCCAACTAAGACCATACAGTGAATACATAAAAAAATGACTACACTTTTAGAAATAATTAGAATTTTCCTTCTGTCAATTAATATTTATAATTTTATGCTATTTTTGTTTAGGTTGGGTTTGATTTTAAAATTTACAAAGGATCAATTATTCCATTGGTCATTCTACAGATTTTTTTTTCACAAATCAGACAAATAATTTTAAAACCAAAATTTTAAAGTAAATAGAAAAAACTAAAATATTTATTTTTAATCATGTGTATATGTGTGTGAAGGTGTGTAAGTACTGGAGCCCACGGAGGCCAGAGGCACTGGATCCCCTGAAGGTCAATTACAGGTGCTTGTCAGCTGCCTGGCATGGACGCTAAGAATCTAACTAAGGTCCTCTGGAAGAGCAGCACGTGCTTTTAATCTTTGAGCCCTCTTTCCAGTTCCAATAATGGAAATTTTGCATATTGTATTCAGTTAGGTTTCTTTTTCATTTTCTTTATGAATTTTTTTCCAAAGCCTTTTATAGGAATCAATGCCCTCTCCTTAATTAAGTGTTCATTTTTACAGATAAAGAACTTTAAATCTTAAAATAACATTTCTCAAAAAGGCTACTTTATGACTTAAGGAAGCCATAGCTGTTCAATAGCAGCACTGTAATGGGAACTTGCATTCCCTTTAGTACTGCTCTGCAGTACACACCCTATTAAGCTGTTCAAAAACCAAAAGAGTGACAACTTGCCCAGATAGTAGGATTATGCTCAGATGAGCATACACTCATCTCATGTTCACAAAGAAATATCCAGAATGTTTCAATGTTTTCTAATATACTAAGCATTTTGTAGCAAAAATGCAGTCCTCCCCTATTCCTCACTCTGAAAGAGTCCCTGTATTTCTGCAATGCCTTTGCGCCCTCTAATGGTTCTTTTCAGATCTTCTTTATGAAACGCAATTTATTCAAGGCTATTCAAAGGTTTCATCTAGTAAATTTGAATTTTTATTAGAATAATGACATTTACACACTTTACATCTTTAAATCTGTGATTTCATAATCCCAAATATTAATTGAAGCTCACACTTCTTCACACTGTTGAGAAAATAGAAATAAAGAAAGTTGAAGTTCCTAGGATAATAATTAGGAAACACTCCATACTTTCCAATTATGCCTGACATATTAACAAGCTAATAAGAATTTAAGATTCTGCCTCCTAGGCACAAAATAATTCAACAGTAAGACTATCATTGGGTATCACAGTTCTTATTTCCTGATAGCAGGATGATGATGTCAACTTAGAACCTATTTGGGCTTGTTCGTACAAGGCATAGAAATGTCTTGTAATCAGCACAATATCCTGCAAAGAATCACCAAAATGAAGCTTTATTTAGTAAGCATCAATACCAAGCTTAAACACACACATACACACACACACACACACACACACACACACACACACACACACATTGTATTATAACTGAGTTAAATGCTCTTTCAGAAACATTCAACTCCTTTAACCCACAGCTCTTTAAATAAATTGAATGCCTAACTGTAACCTTGCTGTTACATTTAATTTGCCACCAATAATAAAGATTGTTCATTTCGGGGGCTGGAGAGATGGCCTAGCGGTTAAGAGCGCCGACCGCTCTTACAGAGGACCCGGGTTCGATCCCCAGCACCCACATGGCGGCCGAGAACCGTCTGAAACGCCAATTCCAGGAGAACTCCAGTTCCAGGGGAGTCCGACACCCTCTTCTGACCTCCGCGGCATTGCACAACACGGGTGCACAAACTTGCATGCAGACAGTACATTCATACACATACAGAAATAAAAATTAAAATTAAAAAAAAAATTAAAAAAAAAAAAGATTGTTCATTTCTTTCCCCAACATAAAAATCTACTTTCTAGTGCTTTAAGTTTCATGTTTATATTACAGAAAACTATGGAAACCTTAATGGTAAGATCCTCCCCTTTTATTAGCACGTGGTTATCATGCCAATTACCAGCTTTCCTGACATGTCTAGAGTTTGCTTCTGCCTGTGTTCACCTCACTGCCCTTTCTTGCCTCTTTTCTGAGCTCGCTGTGATAAGGACACAGGCTTTCTGATAAAGAAAAACAGCTGGTCAAGCTGATCACATCAGAGAACTCCTGTTTGAAATGTTTGTGAGAAGTGCAGCATTTCTATGTAATTTTACCTGTCCAGGGTGAAAGTGGCGATTTCTCTCAGAACTTTTAACTTGAAAAGCAGTACAACTTTAACCCTCTCTGAATCTTCAACTCTTAATCTACATTACATTCATATTTTTACAAGGAAAATGCTTTAGAACCTCTATACCTAGCTACAAATCAATAATTTGGGTTTCAAAATACTACATATTGAGTTATAAGCCAGTCTGGTCTACAGGAGACCTGAAATCAACAAGCAAGCAAGGAAGGTAGGAAAGAAAGGAGGGAAGGAGGAGGGAGAAAGGAAGGAAGGAAACTAAATAAATAAACAAAATTTTCAACTACTGTCATTAAAGCACAACTAACACTAAAAGTGAAAGAAATCCTATCTAACTGAAAACCATTTGGGAGCTAGAAAGTAAACTAGCATCAAGCTGAAATAACCTACTATGTAGGCTTATGTGCCAATATTTAAAGGTTCCATTAATTATTAAATTATAAATGGAATTTAAAAATAAAAATTGACAGAATGCCCCTGGTATAGATAGATAGATGATAGATAGATAGATAGATAGATAGATAGATAGATGATAGATAGATAGATAGATAGATAGATAGATAGATAGATAGATAGATGATAGATAGATGTAGATATAGCTTGAGAGAAGCTCAGGCTGTTGTTGAAGAGGAGCTGTGTTAAATTCCCATCACCCGTCAAGTGGCTAACATCCACCTGTATCCAGGGGATCTGACAACCTTGTTCTAGCCTTTATGGGCACCTGCACTCATATGTACACACACACACACACACACACACACACACTGACACACACACTGACACACACTGACACACATGCATAATTAGTAAGAAAATGAAATAACTCTTTAGAAAATTAAAATTTGTAGTGGCCTACCTGAAAATGTAATTACAAAAACACCATACAATACAGCAATTTGCAAAATTCCCAAACCCTTCAAGGTAACTTTTAATACTGACAATGTATAAATCTATCTGTGCGTAGAATATGATGACAGCAAATTCATAAAAGCATGACAGTTATTAGCTCCAGAAATATCCTTCCAAAAATTAAGGTCCCAAAAGTCTAAAACCTCCTTTTACAAAGTCACCTCTCTTACAGTAGCACAAAATGAGATATTATATCAAATCCTTTATTCTACTTCATAAAACACTAAAAAACCTGCTATAATGTTGCCAATAAATACCACCAGTATTTTCCTGCATTCATTCTCCCACAAAAATTACCACTGACAACTGAAACCTACTTTAATTTTTAAGTTTAATTTTTAAATGTAAACATGCTTTTTAAGTGAACATTGCAAATAACTACTGTTAAAATGTACCCTGTCGAATACACCTTACAAAAGTCTGGTGTACAAACACTTGCTGGAATAAAACTTGTGGAAGTACTGACTTTCAAAAACTTGCAGTTTTCATCATTTAAGTATGTATTCAAAGCTACTAAATCCACTAACATAAAAAACCTTCAGGAAACCAATGGGAATTGTTCAAAAGCTCAAAAAGACAAAAAAAAAAAAAAAAAAAAAAAAGGCAGATTAACCTAGGAGTTCTAACCTTCTTAGCATAACAGTACAGGTGTTTCAAATGCACCATATAACAGAGCTTTTTACTTAGGGAGCATTTTCACACTGAGCAACTGCCTACTTAGATCCCTTTATACAAAGCCACTCTATTGTATGATGTAACTGAAAGATATCCAGAAGTAATGACTCAGTGCCTAATACATTGATGCACTAACTACTATGCTCAATAAATGTTAGTTGAACTTACTTTTCACAAAAGCTATTTGCATATATAACTAAATTATTTCAAAACTCAAATCACTCTTTTTAACTCTTTGTCGCATGCTATAAATTAAACATAACTATAGCTATAAAATAATAGTTACTCTGTATTCAGACAATTTAGGCACTTGAAGGCATTAGTTTCAAGCTTTTTGCAGGCTTAAAATAGTTTTAAATGTCCCCAGAAAAGCACACTAAAACTTAGGGAACTCACATTTATTTTTTCTTCTATTTTTCACTAAAAAGAAAAAACTGTGCTTCAATATTTATGACTAAGAATAATGGATATGCATAATATTGCTTTAACATACACATTTGTCTTTTAAACCCAGTTTAAACTCAATGAACAGCCGGAACACAGACTTAATTATGCAGAAAAGAGATGCTTCAACTGCACTGCACATTCAATAGATAAAAGTCCAAAGAAAGCAGTCCTGCCTGAAACATTTACAGATCAATTCATTATATTGATTTGGAATGAGTCGTGCTATAATTTAAGACAAAGATTACCAGGACAAAGTTGATAAAATTCTATTTCTAAAGCACTTTCATTTGACTGTATACTTGACCTGAGAATTTTCAAGAAACAGTGATTTTCCTACCCTTAATAAACACTGCTGTATGTAAATAATGGGTTTTAATAGAGTATTAATTGAGAATGTAATCATAACTAAATTTCAAAAGTACACCAGGAATGGTGCGCTTGAGTTAATTAATAACTTCAATAAACCACTGATGTCTTATTAAGAAAGGGAGTCTATTTGACAATGATTCATCTCAGAAACAATACATAGACTGCTGCCACCTCATTTTCTAGTTCCAATGTAATCCTTGAAGAAAAGTTAAGATTTGGTTCTGTCTTGTTTGTTGTTCATGGATAAAGCTTCCCTAGGGAATCAGTAATTATGCCTGTATCTTTTTATCCTGCTCAGATCTCCTGATGATTTGCCCTCTTATCTTACTGCAATTTAGATGTATTTGTCAATTCTTTTTCTTACAGTCTTGAAAGGCAGAGACAATAGCAATTGCTACTACATAGAGTATTTCTCAAAAAGCACTGAATGTGAGGCTCAGAAAAACTCACCAAATTTTAATTACATAACAAGCAAATGTGTTAGGTCAGCCAGGTAATTAAAGAAATGACTAAAATGCATGCCTCTTGGTGAAGATAGAGTATTTGCTGTAGTTTTGTTTCTTTCTCCCTTTCTTACTTTCTTTATTTCTCTCTTCTTTCCTTTTCCTTTTTTTTTTTTTTTTTTTTTCTTTTTTGAGACATAGTCTGATGCATTCTAGACTGGCCTGAAGCTCACAATGAAGCCAAGTATGGGTTTCAACTTCTGATTCTCTGGCCTCTACCTTCCAAATACTGACATTACCAGCATGTGCCAACTAACCTGGTTTATGTGGTGCTGCAGGTGAAACCTGGGGCTTCCTATGTACTGTGCAAGCACTCTAGCAATTGAGCTACATCCTTAGCCCTCAATTAATTTTTTTTCCCTAAAAAGAAATACAAAAGTTCTAGTGAATGCTGGAATCCTGAAAATTTAAGTAAATAAATAAAAGTTAAGTAAATGAAACTATAATTTACAACCAAGTTATTCCAGATGCAGCTTGATATCAAGTCATATATATATATATATATATATATGACATAAATAACAAAGACCTAATTATAAATGTCCCTATATAATTAGAGCTTTCCATACTGGTACATTTCTCCTTCAGTACAGTGTTTATTGGGCCTCAGTTTCTTCATCTGAGTTATGGTACCACTAAATACATAACTTCTCAATTATATTATGATTTTAATTGTTCTGAGTTTTTAATAAGATATATTGGCACATTAATAAAAGAATTCATTAATCTTCTCTATATTAATAGCAGAAATCAAGCAATTCACTAAATTATACATGGACATATATGAATATGAAAACTGAATAAGTCATATATAAGTTAGTGAACTACGCAGAATTAATTATCTAAGTCTTAACAATGTGAAATAGATTTTGATGTCATAGTCAAAAGTTTTTATTGCTTCTAGTAAAACATCACAAAAAAGTAAAAATTCAACTAGAAACCTCAATGAAAACAAATTTTTCTTTCTTATCTAGGTTCCTTTAAAATGGAAAAGAGAGAATTGTAACAGAATTGTGATCTATTCAAAAAATTATAACTAAAAAGGATATATTTAGTTACCTCAATAAATCTCAAGAGCAATTTAAGCTTTCTAAAAATCATTACCCAGCTGATCCAGAGTTTTAAAAACAGCTTTACTAAAATTTGCCACAAAAGTTCAAAACAACTACCTTCTATCAATAGAAATAAATCATGTTGCTATAAAATTTCTCTTATAAATTTTAAAAATATTTAAATTGCCTACTATTTATAATTCAATGTATTCTTTTTCTGGTTATAAATAGGCAAGCAAAAAGGTGAAACAACAGGGCTATACTCAGTTATTTGAGCCACAATTATAACAACATCCAGCCTCTAAACCATGATTTTAAAAGGCATTTGTATTACAATCTCAACTTACTAAAATAATTCTATAATGAAATTAATTCATAATAAATGATTGTTGTTTTAATATTCTTCACTAATAGTATTATTCATCTAGGTTTGAAAGATATTTCTTTTCAAGCTGGTTAGATACCAAAAAATTCAACCTTTGCTAGCACTGCCACCTGCTGTTGAGTCTAAACAATTTTCCAGCAGATGTAAAAATAAGTGGAAAAGCATGGACAGACTGGGCTAGAAAACAAGCATCGAGACAGATAGCCTAGCGTTTAAGAGCAACGACGCTCTTGCCGAGGACCCGGGGGTCGATCCCCAGCAACCACATAGGGTAGATACCGTCTGTTACTCCAAATTCCAGGAGAAACTCCCAGTTCATGGGAATCAGACCCCCTTCTGCAACTCGGCATTGCACGGATCACGGGTGCACAGACCTGCATGCAGCAAATACATTCTACACCTACAATAAATAAATAAAAAAAAAAAAATTTAAAAAAAAAAAAAAAAAGCCATCGAGACAGATGCTAAAACACTTTTGTATGCAACCACTGATTTTGTTTGTTTTGGTTTTGGTTTTGGTTGGTGTTGACAACAGGTTAAAGTTTATCCAGCAAGGTCGAACGGCCTCTGACCTTTGACACAGTTCACACATTGGTATTTAGGCCATTTTTTACTTTTATTTATTATTTTTTGGTCTTTTTAGACAGGGTCTCCCTGTAGCCCCAGCTGGCCGTGAAATCACTTCTGTAGGACAGCTGGCCTTGACTCAACAAGACCTGCCTGCCTCTGCTCCCAAGTGCTACGGATTAAAGGCTTCGCCACCACGCCTGGCCTTTGATTTAGGAAATTTTTAATATTGATCAGCAAAAGAAAGAGAGATGTGAAAAGGAAGGGGGAGGGAGGGAGGGAGGGAGGGAGGGAGGGAGGGAGGCGAGGGAGGGAAAGGGAGGGGGAGAGAAAAAGAAGAAAGAGAAAGAAAGAAAGAAGAAAGAAAAGAAGAAAAAGAGAAGAAAGAACGAAGGAGGGAGGGAGGGAGGGAGGGAAGGGAGGGAGGAGGGAGGGAGGGAGGGAAGGAGGAAGGAAGGAAGGAGGAAGGAAGGAAGGAAGGAAGGAATGGATAGGACGGTAAGGAACGGAAGAAGGAAGGAAGGAGAAGGGAAGGACGGAAGGAAGGAAGAAGAAAGATAAGAGGAAGAAAGATGCGTCCTGCTTCGTCTGTGATTCAATTTAAAGATCATGAACTTTGCTTCTTCCTCCTTTCCTAGCTCTTCTCTTCTTTGGATACTAGACAAAATCCTAATCAGCTTGCCTTGACGCTCCAGACATTCTCACTCTTTCTCTGAAGCCTCCTCTTGCTCCTGCTTATGGACTGCTGTTGCTGAACCTGCCTGCTCTCTTGGACTCTAACTAATAAAACAGGCTTCCTTTTCCATCCATGACTATGGCTCTTCTCTCTCCTGTCCCCCTCCTCACAGCAGCTTCCAAGATTTATGGCTTGCCTGCTCTGCTGTTTAACTCTCAAACTCTAATGAAATAGTCCTTGTGCTTCTTTAAAGTTCTTTAAAACAATTCATATGATAGGCCGGACCGTAGGGCGATCACTCTTTAATCCCCGTAGCAACTTGGGGACAGAAGCAGTGGATTTGTGGAGTTCAAGGCCCTGCCTGTCTAAGAACATAATAAAATACAGAGTGAGCTCTGGGCATGCTGGGACTAAAGGGAGACATCTCTATCGTAAAAAGACAAAATATAAATAATAATAATAATATAATAATAATAATTTATTTTACAAGGAGAATCAAGGCAATCTCACAAAAGGGAGCCTCAAATTCCTTGGGAACATACGTAAGACTTCATAGAATAAAAACACCGAACCTGAAGACAAGAAAAAAAAAAAAAAAAAAAAAAAAAAAAAAAAAAAAAAAAAAAAAAAATCACTATTTTAAAGTCTGAGAACAATTCAAAATGCTTTTCCAAACAAACTGAAGATTTCTCCCCTTCCCCATTTCAGAGAAACGCAATTTCCAGCAGCCTTGGATCTTTTAGGAAGCAGCTAGCTGTACAGTTGAAGCACTGACCTAACACTGTCTCTGGGGTAAGGCAGGAAGAAAGTGTATAAAAACTTGAAAATGCCCAGTGTTTTTTTTTTTTCTTTAACAATTTAACAGCTTCAAAACTGACAGATTATAGTTACTTTAAAACATTATCAAAGTGCTTCGATTTCTCAGCAGTTAGTAGGGAGAGGGACCTAAGAACTTTAAAATATACTCTTCGTAAAGATTGAGGATTTTATTATCATTTAAAACTGAAAAATTGCCGGGCGTGGTGGCGCACGTCTTTAATCCTAGCACTCTGGAGGCAGAGGCAGGCAGATCTTTGTTCAAGGCCAGCCTGGTCTACAGAGTGAGTTCCAGGACAGCTGGGTGGGGCTACAGAGAGACCCTTTGGGGGGGGGGAACCTGAAAAATTCATTTTACAGCTACTTTCATTAGATAAGAAGCCTAACCACTGGGTAGCAGACAGATTTTGGCTCCTCTACTCCCTTGAAGGGAATTCCCTCTCTCACTTCCCCCCAAGAGCCTAGCTAGTCACAGCCTCCACCAACTGGTTCTTCTCTCCTCTGAGAACTCAGAATTGGGATTCAGATAGTTCAGTATTCTATGTGCTTTGAAGTATCAAGAGGAAAGCTTCTCAGAAACTACAGGGCTCACTCTAAGTAGTAAATACATGGAAATACACTGAGATATGCTTATATTTAAAGAAGAAAACATATGTATAGAAAGAAAAAGAGAAGAGAAAGTACAGAAAGCCACCGGTGACTCATGCTTACCATGTCAATCGCCCAGGAGCACAGTGCTTCTGTGAGCAGCTTCTCTGCCATCCCCCTGCATTCCATATTCCCTTCCATTGCAGCCATTCAAGGTTCATGTGGGATTCTACTTCTCAAAGACAAAATCCTTGACTACAACAATTTATTGACATAGCAATACAGAGAAACTTTATATATAACAGCAACAAAAACTAGAATCTCAGACAATAAAAAAACTGAAAATGCAAATTTTTAGTTATGAGATAACATTTTAGAGAAAAGCATAATATTAACAGGGGGTAGAGAGAATATTAATTCAACTCTCAACTCTCACCAGTGAAGCTTCTTCATACAATAGAGTGTGATACACACAGAAGGCCAACATTTTAGAGATTAAAAAACTATTGACTGGATATCCCTGGATAGGATTCCTATATTAAACCTCACCCACATATGGCTCAGGGAACATTTTGGAAGAGGAGATGGAAAGATTGTAAGAGCCAGGGTTAGTGAATGAACAAGAAGTAAAAGGCTTTCAGGTCTCTGGGAATTTGTTCATATGAACTTGCAACAATGGAGACAGCATGTATAAGACCAATACTGACACAATCAGAGAAAAACCTAGCAGGCCCCAACTCTAGCTGAGAAACTATTGGCAACTGATTACTGTGGGGTAAGGGAAAGTAGATCTTCTTTAAGGGAATGACTTTAGATAGTTTGACTAGACTCCAATAGATGAACTTGCACTAAGGGACATCTAGGTACAAATTCTTGACTGGATAGGACTTAACATATATGACAGAATACATGAAATCCAGTGTGTGGGGCAATGGGAATGTGTGGATGAGGGGAGGAATCTAAATTTGATTAAGATCTATTATATGAAATGCACAAAAACCTCAATAATTTTTAAGACCATAATATTTATCTTGAACAGAGTCCATATATATCTAAGACTTGGAACGATAACTTTAGTAGACTGCATTATAAGTTCAAAGTATTCACTTGTGTTCCTTATAAATTCCCTCTAGAGAAAAAAAAATCCTTCTTGGATAAAAATGTGCTCCTCCCCCTCTATTCCAGGTTTGGACAATCAAAAGTAAGCCTAAGTGGCATGCTCTAGAACACGCCAAGCAGGAAGGTTAACATCTCTACAGTTCCTCCATGACCTTTGTTTCTCTTTGACCCCACAAGAAAGAACAACATGAGGATGTTCTACATGCCAGCCTTCAACAGACATGCTACGGAGCAAGAAATAACCCTACAAGAAATATAGCCAGTACTTTGGGAACTGTTTAGTATAGTCTGACCAAAGCTGACTTACACAGATCTCAATATTTTTCTCATCTGTTACCATTTTCCTCATGAGAAAATGATAACAGATGAGAGAAATATTTAATTTTGAAGTTCATTTACTTGTTGTTAATAAGACTGCGTTTTAAGTAGGTTCTTTTAGTTTTCAAGGATCATCTTGTTAATGATTTTTAGGATATTTACCAAGTGTTTGTCAAAGGATATATTTACTGCATCTGAGTTTCTAAGGACTGCCAACACATTTATCAAAGAGAGCTATTGGGGGGGGGGATGGCTCAGCTGCTGTTCCAGAGGACCTGAGTTCAGCACTCAGCACCCATATTGGGTGGTACACAACCACCTGTAGCTCCAGATCTAGGAATCCAAAACCTCCTTATGACCTCTGCAGGCATCTGCACTCACGTGGCAGACAGACAGAGAGACAGACAGACAGGCACACAGACACAGATATACACTCACAAATAAAAACAAATATTTTAAAAGACAATTCTTGTAAAATATATTTCAAAGACATCCCAATTTTAACATCTGTTCTTTACTAAACAATGAACATTTCAAGACTTCAAAACAAAAATTAAGAAAATGTTCTTGACAGATTTATACTTCCCATACATATTATGAAAACAATCTAACACCAAGAACTCTGACTTTCAAAAAGTATAAATCAAAAGCCAGTTATTAACACTAATCTTTGTCATTTCATAACATCTATGGCCTTAAATCCACATACGGTATATATATTGATTCCACTTTGGTGAAAGTGTATTTTATTATATTTATTTGTTTAGTTTACTTATTTAGAGGGAACACATGCCACAAAGTACATATGAAGGCAGACTTGCAGGAGTCAGTTCACTTCTTCCATCCTGTGGGTTCCAGGGATTGAACTTAAATCATCAGGATTTGTAGCAAATGTTCTCATCTACTAAGCCATCTCAGCAGCCCTGAAGCTCCATATTTCTTAAAACAGTGTCTTATTTATTTATTTTTATTTTAAAACAGTGTCATATTTAATAGAGAAGTTTTGATAACTGGGAATAATTATCAAGTAAATATCAAATTAAATGTGAGACCAATTCCATAGATCCTATAACCTGATTAGCTACATGTTCACAAGTAGTTCATGTTGCCTCTCTAAATTGATAAGACCTTATCAGAAAATGATAGCATTTACCCACAAAGCACAGGAAACAGCACAACATATGTTATAATTTCCTAAAGGATGTACAATTACTTAATTCTGTATCCATCTCAGGTACCATTGGTTTCCCAGAGTGTATGTGCTATAAATCTAAATCCAAGGCTATGAATAGAACATTACTGTAACTCCTAACCTACAAAAGGTTCCATACAATTTCCACAAACCTTACATAAACATTAATATAAAGTTTAACTGAAGAACCAAGTCCATTTTTCTCTTTTTTTCTTTCTTTTCATTTTTTTCTTTTCCTTTTCTTAAATTCTGTTTTAGATAGAGTCTTACTATATACCCCGAGCTGGCATGGAACTTTCTATGTAAACTAGGCTAGCCTTGAATTTACTCCAATATGGGGATTAGAGGCATGTGCCATCAAATCCTGTTAAACACTGTTAGTACACCTCCAGTAACTACACCATTACAATCACAATAAACTTCATTAGTGAAAAAACTTGCTTCTGTAATAAACTTATTCTCAATGGCCATTGGAAAACCACTCTCCATTTTAAGAATTTGTATTAATTTCCATATAAAGAGATTAAGAAATAACCCCAATGCTCCAATTATAAAGATCAGTAATCTTCTAGGTTTTTCACATATATTTGTACATTTAGATCATATAATTGTATGAGGAAAATATCCTAGAACTAAGAAAAGAAAGTTGAAGTACAGATTACATAACTGGCTCAAAGTCATATATTATAAATAGAAAAACATGATTTTTGAGACTGGCAGGCTGTATTTAAATTCTGTATCAAGCCAAGTATGGTAGTGCACAACTTTAGTCTCAGGACTTAGGAGGCAGAGGCAGAGGCAGAGGCAGAGGCAGGTAGATCTCTGTGAGATTGAGGCCAGTCTGGTCTACATAGTGAGTTTCAAGTTAGCTGTGGCTACAGGGAGACCCTGTCTCAAAAATCAAGCAACCAATGAAACAATAAAACAGAATTCCAAATAAACCAAATGCTGTCATACAAATATTCAATGAAATTGAAATTGTTGGAGAAAAGAAATAAATGAGAACACTTCAATAAATATGAATATTCATCTAAATGCATTATTTCCATTGCTTTGATGTTTAGTTTTGATTGTTTGCTGGACAGAGCATAGAATCACCTGGGAAAAGAGTCTCAGTGAGGAATTATCTAGATGAGGCTGGCCTGTGGGCATGCCTATGAGATATTTGCTTAATTAGATTAGGTGGGAAGACCCACTCTGAATGTGGGTAGCACCATCTTATGGGCTGGGTCCTAGACTGAATGACAAGGAGTGAGCAAGCTAGCTATTAGTGTGCATGCATTGATTTATTACTGTCTGCTCTTGACTGTGAATAGAACATGACTAGCTGCTTCCAGTTCCTGTCACCTTGACTTCCTCACAATCCTGGACTATAGCTCAAAACTGAGGCAAACAAACCATACCTCCCATTCATTGTTTTTGGTGTGGTATTTTATCACAGAAACAGACAAGGAAACAAAGACAATTATTATTATTTATTTATTTTGTTCTCTTTGAAAATTCACTTTCATTTTAATGACATGTTTGGAAAATTTGAGGGTATAAGAAAGACTTTGTTTACAGTCATGAAAACATTTGAAAAAGTTAAAATCAGGAATAGCTGAATGTGCAGTAACTATAACACAGTATATAGTAGCTACAGCATCTACAGCAAATCATTTTTATGGGTCAGCATGACACAAGAACATATCTGGAATGCATATAGACCATATATGTATCACACTATTTAAGAATGTTCTAGCCGGGTGTGGTGGTGCATGAGTTTAATCCTAGAACTCTGGAGGCAGAGGCAGGAGGATCTTTGTAAGTTCAAGGCCAGCCTGGTCTATAGAGTGAGTTCCAGGACAGCTGGGGCTACAAGGAGACCCTGTCTTGAAAAGACAAAAAAAAAAAAAATTGAATGTTCGAACACAGGAGGCCTAGGGCATATCTCAAAGTGGACATAATTTTCACAAAGCTCTAGGTTCAATACCTAGTAACACAATTAACTAATAAAATGCATATAGCAATCATAATGTAAAATGAGTCATGGTATTATCAATGTAAATGTGTAACTAATGTGTGGTCATGCTAAAGAAACAACTTCTCTTTCATTTTATTTATGTGAATGACTGCTTTGCCTGTACATACATAAGTGACCCAGGTTTTCCAATGCCCTCAGAGGACAGAAAAGGGTGTGAGATCCCCTGGAACTGGAGTTATGAATAGTTTTTAGCCTCCATGTGGGTTCTGGAAAACAAAACAGTCCTTGGTAAGAGCAGCCAGTGCTCTTCACTGATTGGCTATCCCTCCAGTCCCAAGAAACCCATCTTATGTTGAAATTTGGACAACACTAGCCATATCTTAAAAGCTATTGCTTTTATAAGACTATATGTTATTAAAATAGAGAAATTTCAATTCATGATTTGAGAAATGATCCATTAGCTGGCAAAGAATGATTTTTCCAAGTTTGAATAATTGAAACTGTCAAGAAATAATCACAATATTGTTCAATCTAAATAACTAAAATTTGATGTAGTCACATAAGGAAGTAAAGTATTCAAATAAGTAAAAAAAGAAAATATCAGATAAAGGTAACAAAATATATTACAGAACAGATTCAATAACTTGTAAGGAGAATATTTGACCCTCAATTTGTCCTAAATGAGTCAGAATTTCATAATGGTTCTCTTATGAAAAGATGGATCTTATATTTTTATTCTAATTTCAAAATGCTAAATACAAAAAATAAGCTCCTCAACAGTTATAAATAAATTTGCCTGAAAACAATATATCCAAAGAATGGAAAAATTATTTTATCAGTGTTACTGAATACTGATTTAAATCAAATAATATCAGCTTTTATGAATTCACTAAACAAGTTCCCTTAACACTTTAAAGTGTAAAATCCAAAATGATAATTGGAAAATGTCTGTGTTTTCATTTTTAAGAAGGCTGGTGAATATTTTTTTTTCTAGCATGTGTCTATTGCTTTTCTAACATTGTCAATAAGCCCAAGGGGGGCATCTATAGACATTTCCAGTTTCAATAATAGCTAAAGTATTAAATAACTAATCCCGTATAATGCACTATTCCAAAGTAGAATGTCTAGCCAATATACCTCTTCAGAGAGATATTGTAATTGCTTCACTCCACTTTCAATAAGCGATCTATAATGAAAGTTGCTTTTTAGGCTTAACCTAGAGCTGTGACCTGTGGGAAAAGATTGAGTCTTTGTAAAATGTGTTACAGTTTACTAATAAGAATGCAGAAGCAGCACAACTGATGAACCAGCAAATCTGCTCTGACTTATTTAGACTTTGCTGAATGAATTTGAATATCATCAAAATACATTATCCTTACCCATAACCTGTTTCCTATGATTCCCTCTATCCTCACATTCATTTCAAAGGGAACTTTAAAAACTTTAATATTGTATGTACTTGTGCCTACTCCTATGGCATGCATGAAATATTTTTGAATTCTTCTTTATTACTGCATACATGTGTACAATGGACTATGATGATATATGCCCCCTTCCCCTTCTCCAAGTCCTCCCATGTTGTTGACAACACACCACTTCCTAATTTCATATAAATATATTTTTTTCTTTTTGATAGCCCACTAAGACCAGTCACTGCTGCCCATATGTGCATGGATTTGGGACCATCTACTGAAAAATAGGAAACCTACTAGTGGCCACATCCTCAGAAAAAATGATTCTCCCTCCCCCAGTAACTATCCACTGCCAATAGTTCCTCAGTAAGTGGGGTGGGGCTGGAGGTCATCTATCCCATTTATTTTGTCATTTGGGCTGGCTTGATCTCAAGTAGGTCTCACGCAGGTAACCACAGCTAGCATTGAGTTCATGCCTGCCGTAGTCATGTCATCCCCAGAAGACCCTGCTTCACAGCACAAGCTCTGGCTCTCACTTTCTTTCTGCCTCCTCTTCTGAAATGTTCTCTCAGCCTTGGTGATGGATAAGGTGGTTAATAGAGATGTTCTGTTTAGGGTTGAGCTCTCAGACTCTCGTTCTCAGTAATGTAACCACTGATTGTAGAGCCAGGGAGGTGATGCAAAACCAAATGGATATGAATCCTACAAGCTTCTGGGACCATGTTCATATGAACCTAAAGCATTGACATCAACATGCATAAGACCCATGCAAGCTCAGCCAGATGAAAACCCAGCATAGAACTGCAGAAATGGGTAATAGAGCCTAACCTTGCCTGAAGAAATAGTGGGAGCTGACTGAGGTCAGGTGAGGAAGCCCTGGCCTTCTTTAAGAAAGGGACTTTGGATAGGCTGACTACAGCTCAGAGGGTGAGCTGGTACTCAGGAGTGTGCAGGGAGAGTAGTTTGGGCAATGGACCCTAGCACAAATGACAGAATGTGTGAACTCCAGGGGCTGGGGGTGCGGGAAGAGACCTGGGGGAAGGTACCAAGGGAGAAGCGGGTATAAAGGTGATTGAGACTGATTGAAAATTTGTGTGTGAAACACATAAACAATTCAATAAAAAAATAAAAACTTAAAACAAAAAACCTGAGTTGAGATCACCTCAGGTCTGCAAGAAAAAAATTCCTGTCCATGACAAGAATTTGAGCAGTGTACAAAATGTTAGGTATTTAATTTATTTTTTAAATCTTTATGTGTATGAGTGTATTGCCTGCATGTACGTAAGTGTACATGTGCTGTGCAATGCCTGAAGAACTCAGAAGAGGGTGCAATTAAAGCTCAATCATGGGGGGCTGGAGAGATGGCACAGCAGTTAAGAGTACCAACTGCTCTGAGATCTCCTGAGACCAGCAGAAGCGCAGGAAGGCAGGCAAGAAGAAGCCCATATGCCAGGAACACGAAGAAGAGACAACACGGGAAAGGGGCAGGATAATCCCACACCAAGCTCTATCAACCCTATGGAAGATTCCTACAGTGGGATCCCTCTGGCGATGCCCCAGGACACAGATATCAGAAACACAATTGGGAACACATTTAAAGAACTACAAGATTATAAAGAGCAAATCAAAGAACTGAGAAAAGAGAATGAAGAACTCAAGAAGGACCTAGAGAGAGAGAATGACAAATTCCTGAAGGAAGTAGAAACACTGAAAAGATCCTATGCTGAAAAAGATAAGGAAATCATCCAGCGAAGCAAAGAGCTACAGGAAGAGATTGAAAAGCTCCAAAAAGAAGTAGAAATACTAAAGAAATCAGAAGAGGAAATGAAAAAGGAAATCAAACACTCATCCAATCAAGAGGAAAGGAATGGAAAAAGCCTCAGAAGCAGAATGGAGGAAGCAGAACAAAGAATATCAGACCTGGAAGATACCACAGAACAACTAAAAACCTCAAGGAAAGATATGAAAAATTAAAAAACACAAAAGTGGAAACAACCCAGGAACTGTGGGACACTACTGAACAGATCAAACCTCTGCATATAGGAATAGAGGAAGGAGAAGAATCCCAAGAGAATGTATAGACTTCAGATCGTCAACAGAAATATAGATGAAAACTTTCCCCAAACTAAAAAACGGACCCAACCCAAAACCAAAATACCCGACCAAAAAGCCATAGAACTCCAAACTCGACAGATCAGAAAAGAAAGCAATCTCTACGCCCACATTCAATAGGTAAACTGCTAGGACAACCAAAAACAAAGAAAAATCTACCGCCAAAGAGAAAAACAACAAGTGCCCTATAAGGGGAAAACTATCAGAAATACAACTGACTTCTCAACGCAAACTATGCAAGCAAGAAGAATACTGGAGCAAAGCATTCCCATTGTTAAGGGACAATATATGCCAACCCAGGTTACTATAACCAGCCAAAAATTGCCAATTATCGTTGAAGGAGCGAAACAAAAACCTTCCATGACATGAAAGAGATACAAGAATACATGTCCAGAAAACCGACACTTCAGAGAATCCTTGAAGCAAACTTCAACTGGACAGAGGAACAACCAACCACTGGCAACCATTGAGAAATCAATAAAAGCATTATTGCAGAAGTAGAACCTAAACCAAACCACAAATGGATAATAAGGCAAAAGGAAGCAACACAAAACCTATCAGTCATAACCTTAAATATTAATGGACTAACTTCCCCAATCAAAAGAAAGACTGGGAGATTGTATTAGAAACCAGAATCCATCACTATGCTGTCTACAAGAAAAACACCTCACATTCAAAGACAGGCACCACCTTCACGTGAAAGGATGGAAAAGCATATTCCAAGCAAATGGTACCAAAAAGAAAGCAGGTGTGCTATTTTACATGATCAGACAAAATATACTTCAAAGTAAAAGAAATCAGAGAGACAAGGAAGGCCAATACATTTTATCAAAGGAACAATTCGCCAAGAAGATTCACACTTATGAATACATATGCCCCAAAATTTGAATGCCCAAACCTTATAAAGACAATTTTCCAGGAAGACAAGTCACACAATAACCCCAATACACTCATAGAAGGAGACTTCAATACCCCACTGAGTTCCTTGGATAGGTCCAATCAGGACAAAGGATAAGGAGAGACATCTGAACTGAACCAAATGCACCTCATAGACATCTACAGAAAACTTCACCCAAACACCACAGAATAAACTTCTACTCAGCACCCCACGGAAACATTCTCCAAAATAAACCACATACTAGGGCACAGAAGAAACCTCCCATCAAATACAAAAAGATTGAAATAATTTAGCATTCTATCCAGACCACAGTGCAATAAGCTCAACATCAACAACCACTAGGATAAGCCCTAATGCCCACAAGAACACATGGAAAATAACAACCCACTCGAATAATGAATGGATCAAGGAAGAGATAAAGAAAGAGTAAATAAACAAAGCCTCTGGAAACTGAATTCCAATGAAATATCAACAAAAAAAAAAACTATGGCATATCTTAAAAGCAGTCCTAAGAGGGAAGCTGTTTACAGCCCTGGGTGCCTAATTAGAAAACCAGAAAGAGCACAAAGTGAATGATCTAAACTACAGTAAAAGCACTTGAGAGACGCCATACAACAGATGAGCCCTAAATGCGCGCCGCGGAAGAAATAACAAAAAATGAGAGCAGAAAATCAATGAAATAGGCCACGAACAACAATCAAAAAAAAATATCAGTGAATCCAAAAGTTGCCTCTTTGAAAGAATAAACAAGGATCGGGACAGACCTCTAGCCCAGTAACAAAAGAAAGAAGGCATCAACTCCAAATTCACTACCAATCCTGATGAAACGGGAAATATCACAACTGACAAGGACAAGATCAAGAAACTCATACAGGAATACTTCAAAAAACCTATACTCTACCACGTTTGAACACCTAGAAGAAAATGGATGCATATCTGAAATCCTGGGAATCACCAAAGCTCATAGTCAAGACGAGATCACAGGTTTAAACAGACCCCATACTAACATGAAAGGAAATGGAAGATATAATAAGAAACCTCCCAACTAAAAATAAGCCCAGGCCCATATGGTTTCACGGCAGAATTCTATACATTTCAAAAAGAACCTACAACCATTATTACTGGAAAGTTTAGAAGGATACAAACGGAGGGAATTTTCCCAAATTCATTCTATGAAGCAAGCATCATCTATTACCAAATCCAGTCAAAGATACAACTAAAAAGAGATTATAGACACATCCTGTTTCAATTGAACACAGATGCCAAAATTGCTAAACAGACATGTGGCAAAATTGCATATAGTACCCCATCAAGAAGATATCCATCATGACCAAGTTGGCTCATTCTTTTTTCTTTTTTCAATTAAAAAAAAAATCAATAAACATCATCAAAACACTATAAAGGAATGAAAGACAAAAAAACCTCACCATCATCTCAATTGATGCTGACAAATCCTTTGACAACATCCAGCATCCCTCATGCTTAAAGTCCTAGACGGAATTGGATTGGAGGGATCATTCCTCACTGTAATCAAAACCATATACAGGAAACCCTACAGCCAATATTATCCTATATGGGGAAATGACAGAAACATTCCCTTTGAGTTAGGCAACTCAGCAAGGCTGCCCCCTGTCCCCACCTCCTCTTCAATCTAGTGCTGCACACTTGCTAGAGCCATAAGGAAAGAAAAGGGCAATTAAAGGATATTAATTGGAAAAGGGGAAGTCTAGCTATCCCTATTTGCTGGTTATATGATTGTTTACTTAAGTGGCTGCTTAAAATAACTCCACCAGAAAACTCCTAGAAATTATTAACAGCTTCAGCAAAGTGGTAGGACACAAAATTAAACCTAAAAAAAAGTCAATGGCCTTTTTTTTACAGCAAGAACAAGCAAATGGAGCCAGACTTCAAAGAGCCCTTCCCACTCCACCTAGCGGGACTCAACCACCAATTAATCGCTAGCTAGGACAAGCCAACCAATGACACTAAATATCTCTACAACCAAAAATTTTAAACCTTTCAAGAACGACATGACGCAGACCCAATGCATGCTGGGAATAACCCTCGCCATGCCCTAGATGGGACGAAATTAACTTGTAAAGTGTCCCATTCTACCAAATACTCTGATAGATTTATCAATACAATATACATCACATAACCCCAATAGTTCTTCACAGGCTGGGAAAAAATAGTCCTTAACCTATTTGGAAAGGACAAAAGACCCCAATTAAAGCGCAAGAAACTAAACCACTGGCGACAAAGAGCTTCAGCGCGGGGGGGGGGGGGGGTCTCTTATCCAGACTTCAAAATATACTACAAATAGTCAAAAAAAAAAAAAAAGCCTTGGTACTGGCACATAAAAAAACTGTTGCAAGGAACTAAAACATCTATACAGACTCCAAACTTGAGCACATACAATTTCAGCCATCTCATATTTGATGATAGAGGGGGCCAAGCAGACACAACGGAGGAAAGACCGCTCATCTCAGCAATTGGTGTGCAAAACTGGATCATCATTGTCTAGAAGAATGAAATTAAACCCCTACCTCTCAATCCTGTACAAAAGTCAACTCCAGATGGATCAAAGACCTCAACGTGAACCCCAAACTCTGAAGGTGACTAGAAGAAAAAAGTTGGCAGGCAGACTACAGACATAGGCCATAGGAAAAGACTCCCTAAATCAGACAGCAGCTGCACAAGAATTAAGGCTGACAATTGACAAATGGGACCTCATTAAACTCAAAAGCTTCGTACATCAAAAGACACACAACATCAGGAAGTGAAGAGAAATTCCCACCCGAGTGGGAGGAAACTTTCACAAGAAACATCTGACAAACGCATTGATTTCCAGAATATACAACTACTCAAAAAACAAAGAAGAAAGAGAAAACAAATGACCCACTCAATAGATGGACAAAAGAGCTGAACAGAGACTTCACAGCTGAGGAATTAGTGATGGCTGAGAAACACCTTAAGAAGTGTTCAACATCACTACTCATAAGGGAAATGCAAATCAAACCACTTTAAGATATCATCTTACTCCAATAAGACTGGCTAGGATCAAGAAACAAATGACTACCAAGTGCTGAGAGGTGTGTGGAAAGGGGAACACTCTCCTGTGGTGGGAATGTAAACTCTACAGCCACTATGGAACGCAGTGGTGGGAACCCTTGGAAGACTTGGAATGAATTTGCCACCTGACCCAGCCATACCACTCCTAGACATGTACCCTCAAGACTCACCCCACCACAGAGATACATGCACGGCCATGTTTATTTCAGCTCTCTTCACAATAGCAAGGCGCTGGAACCAACCCCAAATGCCCTCAAATTATGAGTGGATAGAGAAATGTGGTACATCTACACAATGGATTCTATCAACAGTAAAGCACAGAAAGAGACATCATGAGCTTTGCAGGAAAATGGCTGGAGCTAGACGGACATCGTTTGAGTGTACAACACAGTCCCAAAAAACAAATGACGAATGGTGTCCCTCATCCATGGATACTAGCACCAATTACCTAGTCACCCACTTCAGGAACAGTTTCATGTCTAGCAAGTGATCAGGAACAAGAACCCAAGGCTAGATACACAGGTGAAGTTTCTTTGCAGTAGATGGCAATTTAATACAAAGTCTCAAAACTGGTTGATGGATGGAAAATAAGAGACTGGGGTGCTCAGCTCTAAATGAGATATCTATACCATATCTCTTTGTTACAAACTCAGTGAGCATCATGGAATATGGAAAGATTTTAACAGGCAGAGGCAGTGGACTGACACAGAGGGCAGGTGCACATATAAACTCTCAGTGGCTGCAACTGAATCCACAAGATCAGCACACACAAGACCAGCACAAGACCAAGCTACACAAAATCCTACCATCCAGTGAGGGATCAGGAAGTCCCACCCTTAAAGGAGGAAATATTGGTGATTTGGGGTGGCTGTGAAGAAAATGTGATCTTGTAATAAAACATATATTATATATATATCTATATTATTATAATAAAAATGAAAAGAAAAAAGAAAAAAAAAAAAAAAGAGTACCAACTGCTCTTGCAGGACCCAGGTTCATCCCAGCACCCACAAGGCCAAAGCGACAACTTCTGTAACTCAATCCAGGAGAGATCCAGCATCCCTCTGACCTCCACATGGCATTTGCATGACACATGCATACACATAAAATAATAATTTTAAAAAGCTCAATCATGAAGACAAAAGGGAGGGAAAGGATATGTGAAGAACAGAAGGAAGGCTACTGGCTACTATAATTTGAAGACAGTACCCCATTATTCCATGTATCACCCTGGAGAAAGGGGAATGTGGTGTTGTCTCTCCCTCTGTGCTTTGCCAGATTCCATAGGCCAGGGATTTGTAAATGCATCTGTATCCAAATATATCAGATTCCTTCACTAAGCAAACAAGAACCTAAACAAAAGAGAAAGGTAAGATAAGCCAGGCATGGTGGCACATGCACACCTTTAATCCTAGCACTTGGGAGGCAGAGGCAGGTGGATCTTTGTGAGTTCAAGGCCAGCCTGGTCTACAGAGTGAGTTCCAGGACAGCTGGGGCTATGGGGAGACCCTGTCTGGAAAAGTCAAAAAAAAAAAAAAAAAAGAGAAAGTTGAGATAAAAAGTTGTATTTAATGAATTAGAGGTATTTTATATAACTGTTTCAAGGAAGTTTAAATTCTGAAGAAGGAAAATATCTGGTAACAGAATTTGATTAATTTGTACCTTCCTTTAGGTTGTATTCACTAACATTTTAAAACAATATTTTATTTATATTTTTAATGTGTATGAATTTGTTGCCTGCACGTATGTAAGTGCACCTGTGTCATGTAATGTACACAGAGGTCAGAAGACCGCATCTGACTCCCAAGAACTACAGTTACCAACAGTTGTTAGCAGCTCTGTGGGAGCTGAGAGTCAAACCTGGGTCCTCTGCAAGAGCAGTCAGTTCTCTTAACCACTGAGCCATCTCTCCAGTCCCTTAGTCACCAGCTTTTTAAAGAAATCTTTACCACTTTTGAATGAATGAATGACCCATAGTTTAAATCTTATTGCAGCTCAACATATCTGATCCTTCACAAAAAGTATCACATTATATTCCTGATTCCCAAAAGCTCTGTATGATTAAACTGGAAGTATTTTCACCAACAGCAGACAACTTCTAAGTAAGCCAAAATGCAACAATACATGAGATAGTCCTACGGGCCCTTTTAAATAGGTAATAGTTTTTTTGCCCTGGCTTTCCAAATACTTCACATGGCCTTTGATAGCAGCTCTGCTTTTAAGTCAAAATTCTGTCAGATTTGTATTGGAACTGGCTAAACAGTATATTGGCAATAAATAGATTACCAAATTTTTTTTTCACAAGAACTTAAAATATATAAAGCATTTGACCCCAACATTAAAAATCATTAGAGAATGTTGAAAATCTGTTTTTTATCACACACACACACACACACACACACACACACACACAGCTTTTGGAATGAGTACATTCCATAGAAAAATAGATAGAACATTATAATTTAAAAAAAAACTCTAGAAATTTATTGAGTTCAGATTGACAGTTCTGTTCAGAGAATAAAAACAAAATGCTCTCTTACAGATTCAAAAAGTGTTTACTAATCACTCTAAATGTTATTCCTCTTTTAATGTATTCTGAAAATATCATAGCAATCAGCAACATTATTGTTGTAATGGCAGCTGAGGCAGCAACTGAATTCCTCTCTAGGATACTAAAATCAGAGATGTTGAGGACAGCTGAGAGATCAGGGCTGAGACAGTTTAGAAATAACAGGTAAGGTGCTGTCAGGTCACGGGCATATCATTCCATGTTTTTATTCCAAAATTCCAGATTTACATCTAAACTAACCTTCTATCAGGCACAAAAACAGAATATATTCACCTCCAATAGTAAATTAACCTACAAGTGAGCACATAGCATGTGTCTTTAAATACAGCACTAAATTACCCGTCCTCTGAAGAGAAAGAGAAGACTCTGATTCATAGAGCAGGTAACAAACCTAAGGCTCTCAATCATGGCTGAAGGAATTTACGTGCACTGCAGACATTCACTCTCTGCAGAAGGTCATCACTTCACAGCCTGGGAAATAATCCCTGCCAGCCAACTTGCAAAGTGCCCGAGGCATTACTCCTGAGAGGCATAACTCCTCTTCTTTCAAGGCTAGAGGTCAGAGCCATGATCACAGCTCTGTCAAATTTAAAGGAAAAAGTATCTAGGGTCAAAAATATCCTAAGGAAAAAAAAAGAATACAAAAATTTTAAAAAATACGTTGCGCTCCTCTGGGTTTTTCCATGGTGATGGAAAAACCTGTTGCAGAATATTAAATTTAGATTTTTTTCATCTGAAAGCTTCAAAAATAACTAAACTAAAACTGAATACAGAATCTGATGGATGTCATATTGCAGTCAGTTCTGAGGACATTTTAAAATGTTACAAATCCATTTAAATGCTCATCAACCTAGACATTCTAAAAAAGAAAAAAAAATCAGGTTTAAGTGACTTAACATGAAATGTGAACAGCAGCTCAGTGATTAAATTACTGCATCAATTAACTCAAGTACACGGAGAGAATGCTGCTCTTTCAAGCAATGTTAATTCCACCTCTGATCACACAAATTCCTCCTCACAACATGGTTGTTGCTTCATAAAACAACTCATACAGCGGAAATGGAGAGATGGTTTGTAAATAAGAATAAACTGTGGTTTGGGAACTAAATGCATAAGCTAAGTTGATGTTTTTGTGAAAAATACAGTCATAGCCATGTACATTCAAGAGTGAAAACCTGAAAATTGTTTTTGAAAGTCATAAGACAGATGAAATTACTACTAAAGTGAAACAAAACTGGTGTGGTACCCATAAAACCTACAGATGAGTGTGCATTTAAAGATTAAGGGCATTTCCAGATGTACACACTGCAAAGGGTAAGATTTTATTTTGGTCATCTCTGCTAAGTGTTATTACATGCTGTCATTTTCAGTAAGCGGGGAGGTATTTGGAAAGGCAGAGTGCACAGTCCAGGCCTTAACTCACACAAGCTGAGACTGCTGACAGAGTCATGTCAGCACCTGTCCAACCACTCTTGAACATCAGAACTTTATGATGTATTTTCTGATATATCTGACACTTAGTACACTCTACTACTACTACCTCCTTAGCGTATAGGAAATTAACTTACTTTTATCGCCAAGATTTTTCCCTGCATTTTCAAGTGACCATGTTCTCTGAGTGGAGGAAAAACTTTTTGTAAAGACTTTGTCCTCTAAGATCTCACCGTTACTGGCCCTTCAAAATCCAGTTCAAGCTAGTCCTGGTGCTGTACAACTTTAATCTCAGCACTGAGAAGGCAGAGGCAGGTGGATATCTGTGAGATGGAAGCCAGCTCTATACAGGGAGTTCGATTCCAGCACTGCCTACAGAAAGACCCTTTCTCAAGAAAATAATAATTCAGTTCAGAGATCATTCATTTCTTTCTTGTTTGCTGTAGTACTCAAAAGAGACTATATTATGGTGAGGTGAGGTGATAACTTCAACCTGACTTTGTGGCTTATAGTACAAATGTTTGGTTCTGGCTCGTATAAAGTCCCTTGAAGATCTGGCAGCAGTCCACAACAGGTGTCTCTCAGGGGTGAATGCCAGTCCTGTTCCCCTGTTACATGTTATCAGGGTGATAAAGATCTACAGAGTTATGTTTTGTCTCTTAACTGCTTCATCTGCGTTCTAGTTTCCTTTCAATTGCTGTGATAAAACACTTTGACCAGTACCAACTTGGGGAGGAAAGAGTTTATTTGCTCACATCTCCCAGGTCACAGTTCATCACTGAGGGAACAGCCCAAGGTAGGAACTCAGGGCAGGAACCTGGAGACAAGGGCTGAAGCCCAGGCCACGGAGGAACGCTGCTTACTGGTTCGCTCTCCTGACCCATGGTCAACCTGCTTTTCTATACAATACACAACAATCTGCCCAGGGGTGATACCACCCACAGTGGGCTGGGCCCTCCCACATCACTCAACAATCAAGAAAATACTCCAGGAGTGGCCACAGGCCAGTCCAATGGAGGCAATTTCCCAATTGAGGCTCCCTCAACCTAGATGTGTAAAGTTGACACTAAAGGTATCCAGCACTATTGAGCCCTTGTCAACTTGACACACAAAACACCATCACTGTTAAACCACAACCCTTCCATTTCTTAGCCCTAAGTTATGCTAAAATTAATCATAACATAACACAGTACAAACTTAAAACCCCAGAGTCCTTAAAAAATCCAAACACTTAAAAGTTCACAGTCTCTTTTAACAGTCTCATCTGTGGGCTCCTATAAAATCCAAAACAAGTACTGTCTTATTTCAAAGGGAAGATCAGGTACATCTAAACAAAACCCAAGTCCAGCAAAGTAGCTCAAGGCTTGACATTCACTTATGATCTTCTGAGCTCCAAAGAGTTTCAAAAGCTAGACTTCTCTGACTCTGCCATACATAGAACACACAGCAGGCTCAAGCCAGCTCCATTCCACACCAGCTGCTTCTCTTGGTGGTCATAACATGGTCCTGGCATCACCAAAAGGCTGAGCTCTCCACTGAGGCTGCGCCTTCACCAATGGGCCCTTCTGACCTCTCCTGGTACAAAGCTTCACTTCTCTTCATGACCCCCGAAATCCCAAGGTCTTCACCATAACCGAGGTACACTTTCACCAATGGCCTTTCCTGGCCTCTCAAAGTGCCAAGCCTCAGCTGTTTTCTGTGACCCCTCCACATTTCAATACCAGAATCATATAGGACACACTTACATATAGCAAGTCTGGTTTCTGACTTGATATGGAAGCTCAGGCCCCCTTTAGACCACAGCTTCTGCATGCTGATCCTGAAGAAATTCTTTGCAGAAGATTTCACCCTAACAATGCATATCTTTTCATGTTTACAGCTGATTTTCAGCCCCAGCTAACCAGCATCAATTGTCCCAGTAAAACCGAAGCTACACTTCGTGTTTTGGTCTCTTGTTACTTAGAGCTGATTCTTCATCCCGAGCCAACGAGAACTCAGAGATTCTCAATTCAAAAGTTTCAAACAGCCCTGATTGTCTGTTTCCCCTTTGAAGCTTCATAAGCCAGGCCTCCATTTCAGCATAACTTGTTCTAAGTTCCACAGCAACAAATTCTAAGCACTCAATGGCTTTTCCCACTCCAAGTTCCAAATGTTTCTATAATCCTCCACAAACACCGTCAGGTCTGTCACAGCAACAGCCCACTCTCTTGTATCAATTTCTGTTCTAGTTTCCTTTCAATTGCTGTGACAAAACACCCTGACCAAAACCAACTTGAGAAGGAAAGGGATTATTCCGCTCAGCACAATCTAGAAAATCACTTCTGTTCACAGTGTATTGACTAGGAATAATGAAATCACAAGGCCCTGCATAGACAGAAAGAAATTGGGGCACATTCTCTTCTCCAAAGATCTCACCAAGTGGGGAGGCACATAGGTAAGCAGTAACTCTCAGCTATACCTTTTCTGATCCTGCATTCAGTACCCACAATGGGTTCTCCATTTTATCATAGCATAAATAAACATGTATCACTTAGATTACTTCATTGGACAAGGAACTCCTTGGGGAAAACAACCAGATATTATTTCACTACCTAAGTTCCACAAACATGAAGTAAACATTAACTACAGAAAATCAAATGAATTCCTGGTAAATGTTATTGTGAAAGTATGATATCAATGTTCAATATGAAGATAATCACTAGTTCAACATCCACAGATTCAGTGACTGTCTCTTACATGCCAAGTGAACATTTCAGGTCCTGAAGAAACAGCTAATGAGAAGAACGAGGACCTCCTCATGGAATAGCACATTCTAAGCAGGGAGCACACTATATCAACATCAGAAATAAGAAACATAAAAGATGAGTAAGCTCAAAATAATATCAACAGGGTATATCTTAGTGTCTTTCTGTTTGCTGCGATAAAATACACTGACCAAAACAACAGAAGGGAAAAAGATCACAGTGCTCACAGTTTGTACTGTCCATCATGTCAGGGAAGACAAGGCACAGGATTCTGCTGACCCAACTGGTCACATCACATCCAAGATCATGAAGCAGACAATGATAAGTGCACGGCTGTTGCTCAGCTCCCTTTCTTCATTTACACAGCAAGGGAGCAGCTCCAGCCACTGTATGTGGGTCATCCCACCTCCATTAACAGTCACAATAATCTCTCATGGGCATGGGCAGAAGCCTGTCTCCCAGGTGACTCAAGTTTCTTTCCAGTTGAAAATTAGCACCAACCATCACAGGGAACTACTATAAACTGGGTTCAAAATTCAGAAGATTTATATAGAACATTTAAACGGATACATGAATCAGAAGAATCTTGAAATTAGAAAATCTAGGGAAAGAATACTTCAAAAGAAGGAAATAGCTAAATCCAAAGTCCTAAGTCCAAACTGCAACTGTGCATCCAAGAATGCACTATTGTCCAGTTTACAATAGCTCTCCTATGATAGCTCTCCTATGATAGCTCTCCTATGTTGACAAGTAGTATAAAAATTAGAAACTTCTGTATGTATAGTTATATGTGAAACTATCATGTATTAAGGACCACATGGAGGAGTAAAGATATACTCACTCTCATTTAGTTCACTTCTAAATTGTATACTATCAAGGAAATTTTTCTTAGCATATCTCACCATTATCATCCACAAATCTCATTAGTTGCTTTGTGTGAAAGAAGATCAATAATTGCTATAGATGATTCCATGTAGTGAAAGAAATTTAAAGCATTTAGAGAAAAAGCCAGAACTTTATGAACTGTTAATACTAAAATCTGTGTAGCAGTAAGGAACATCTCCAAATAAAATGTTTTAGTAGCAAGTAAAATTATACATTCAAACTTTTGTTTATATATTGTTCATAAAATCAGGTTTCCATCTGATTGAAAGATGATAGATTAATTTTCACTAAATTTATAAGATACAGTTTGCAAATTTCTGGCAAATTTCTGTCTTAAGAAATAGTCTACATGGTATACATATCAGTCATTTGTATGCTGTCCCAAAAAATAGCAAGCAGTTTCCCAGATCATCTAAAATTACAATACCAGAGGATCATGTGGCCATAGAAGGCTGGACAAGCTATTTGTAAAATGATTCTTTGAGCAGAGACAAAAAGAGTGATTTAAAGTTTGAAATTCAAATTATTCATCTCAAGGGCAATCAAACCAAATTTCATGCATTGATTTGCAATTACACTGCTCTTATAAAGGCAATAGAATATAATGTTTTCCGGAGTGACTCTTAATAGAGATTTATTTATTTAATGATGGATAATGATTCTCCCAAGCTAAGCAGAGGAAGCTAACTACTATGTAATAGAAGTTATGTCTAGAAAGGAGAAGAAAATTCCTTGCCTTACTTTAAATTTTCCTCATGAGCAATTCCTAAGACCAAGATTCATATGCAACCAGTTATCTAAGAGGAAGCAATGCTAGAGGAGGAAGAGAGGGAAGACATGTTAGGGACACAGGGAAGGGAAGAGAGCCACCAAAGTTTGTTCCATTCAAGTATCCAATGAAGATAAGGAGAATCTTATCACAACAAGGAAACCTAAAAGCCAGTGCAGGACTTGTGTCTCTGAGAGGATGAGAAAGGCTGATATACCAATCGTGCCACATCAGTCATTACTTGAGGGCTACACCCAAGCAGTAATGATTATCTGGCTTGGCTTAGCTGTTCTTTGACCCCAAGGGCATAGCGTGATCCGATAACATGAAAAAAATCAGTGTCAAAAACAAAACAAAATCAAACAAAAACCCAGGTGCGGTTTTAAATTGGGAAACCAATAATCCTATGGAAAGAAGTGATGAAGAATGAGGACCCAAGAGAAAACAACTTGAAGAGAGCTTTGAGAAGTGGGAAACATGGGAAGAATTTGGGAAAAGGAAAGCGCTGACATTAGGAAATGTGGCTTTCCCACAGGAAGGCAAGAAGCACCAGAGGTATCCCAGAGGAATCCCAGGTATAAGGGAGTCTGAAGATGAGACACTGTTTATACAAGAAAATTTGAAAATATAGTTAAAACACTTTAGGGGACTATCTAAAGCTTAAAATTACCTTTCAAATTAAGTTTTTAAACAGGAACTTAACAAAGTTGAAACAGTATCCCAGCATTTGGGAGGCAAAGGTAGGAGGATCACTGTGAGTTCAAGGCCAGCCTGGTCTACATAGTGAATTCCAGGACAGATGGGGCTACAGGGAGACCCTGTCTCAAAAAGGCAAAAAAAAAAAAAAAAAAAAAGAAACAGTATCATCCCATTACCACTATGATAGCACCATTGTTTGACACTGGAAAATGAACCCCCCACCCCAACCCAACACCATCCCCACACCCCAAACAACCAACCAACCCCACCACCCCCCCCACCCCCACACCCAACCCCCCCACCCCAACACCCCACCCCCCCAGGTTTCAACCCCCCCACAACAAACACCACAAGCCCCACACACCAACCCCCACCACGCCACCCACCACACCCAACGCCAAACCACACTACTGGAAATGATCAGTATCTGTTCAATTTCCCAAGAGCAGTGTTATACTTACAAGGGGTATTTAATAATCCTCTAGCAGTTAGCACCAACGTGTAAAGACTGTGTTATCTAGACACCACTTCTCACTAGAAGGAATCGAATTTTCCTGGAAGAGTGGTTGACTCTAAGTCTGATGTGAAATATCCACAATTTTGCCATACCAACATTGAAATAAGCTATTAACACTAGGCATTTGATCAACAGAACTCAAAAGCCAATTTGAGAGGTTTCCAATTGTCAAGTAAATAATCTAAGCATTAAAATCATAATTTTATAATTTAGAATGTCTAATGAACTAATATACATTAAAAGCACTACTACTTGGATTCACTAATAAAGTTATAATATGAAGAATATTAATAAACTATTCAGAAAAAAAGTAAATGAAGATTACATACCTATGTTACCTTTCCTTACAACTATACATATAATTAATGAGAAAAAGGTTATCATAAAATTATATATATAAGAAAAATTATACATATAATAACATATAATTATGATTTCCAAAAGTTTATCCTTAAATATTTATCAGTTAAATAATATGGTACCTGGAATTTATTTCAAAAGAATTATAAGAGTTAGGAGAACTGTATAGCAGTAATTGCTGACACTGTATCAATACATGAGGGTTCATTATAATAACTTACTTCATGTTTGAATACGAAGGTTGAGAACACAAGTTATATAACCCCTGTCTGCTCACTAAAAGTGTTAAAAGACTGAAAACAACTACTCACAGAAAGAGCATGGGACAAAGTTTGTAAAGCAGTTATGAAGGTATAGTTGGGCTGTAGGTTGAGGCTCAGCAGTAGAGTGCTTGCATGCATGCAAGAGCCCGATCTGCAGTGTCAACTCGTATACACGACTTTACTGTGAGAAAGAGCCTGAGAACCACAGAATCAATGATCAGTCCTAAAAGACCCCTGTAGTTGTTGCTGATCGGCAAGGAAAACTCCCTGTTTTAAGAGCTAGAGACTACTTTCACAGCTTTTTAATTTAGGACCTTCATGAGTTTTGTACATTTTGGAGTGTGAAATCACAGGAGATAAAATAAATAAAAACAACAATAATAATTGTATTCTGGATGCCCACTGTCTGTACTTGCCACCGTCTGTAGATTTGCATGCACTAACTTCCATAAACCTACCAACCAGAGAGGTGTGCCTTTGGGGAGATCCACAAACATTTTTTTTAAAAGAAGGCTGCTTAATGAGGGAGGCTGAATCTATTCATGGCTGCGTTTCCAGTACGATGTTACCTGAGGCTTTTAAAGTGTACAAAAGTGACCCATGCAACCAGTATTCCAGGTTTTATATCATACTATAGAAAACTCAGTTGCATTGAACGGCATTGGCCGTAAGAAAGTTGGGGAATTGAATGAGAAATCCTGGAAAACTTACAAACATGATTTCCATGGATCTAGCTTTCCCATTGCCCGCAATAGGCTAGGCACATCTCCATCTCAAACTAAGACATCCTGTCCCCCAACACCCGCCCCTCCCTCCTCCTTTTGCACACAGTCCGTGACCTTCAAACTACATCTCCCATAAAGCTGTGCGAAAATTCGCGAACTCCGCCGGAAGTTGAGAAGACTGCTGTCAGCGCTGGGAAAAGTGAGGGTTGAATTTGCCTAGTGTGTCTTGCATCCTGGTTGCTGGTAATCTGGTCACCTTGGGTTAGTAGCTGCGGCGGCGAGTCAGTAGGCCCTGGAGACCCTCGGAGGCGTGGCCGACCCGAGCGTTGCCAGTGGCCTGTTGGCGGCCTGGCGCTGGGTGGGCGGCACAGGCGCAGGAACTCCCTGGATTCTCCTGGGCTCTGCGGATCTCGCCTTCCCTGCAGGATTTGTCATAACGAGTTTGGGGTTGGGGTAATAATAGACTGTGCTTCTCTGTGACCTCAGCTTAAAAAGAAGGAATCACATTAACAGAAAGCAAACTGCTCCCGGCGTTTGGTCGTTTACGGAGTCTCTGGTTGCTTGTGTTGTGCTTAATTGGTTAAAATGGCTTTCCTGAGTGCACAAGGAGTGGAATTCATGAAATGATTGTTGGTGACTTAAGTGACAGCGCTACTACAAGGCCCTGTTGTAGAGCCATGATGGACAGGTCTAAGGTCCTGGGTTGTTTAGCAGTAAAAATGGGTGCTAGTTTGCTTAAAATCTAATTTCTTCAAAACCCTAAATTTCTTCTGTTTGACCTCTCAGAAGAGCCCTTGCTCTTGGAAAACGAGGGTTACTTTATTCTCCCTTGAAATCCTCGCCTTCCACAGCACCTGTCAATAAGAAATGAAAACGTAAAGCAGGTAGCACCGCTTTGGAAGGAGGGAAGAACTATTTCTAGAAGACTTTCTATTGAGAAAGCTGTTTTCTCACTACTTTCTCCAGAGAATGCTGTCTCCAGAGCATTGTATTTGTTGTCATAAATGACACTATTTTGGGATGACAGTGTTACAGTCTGTGAGCACAATGAGGGGGTGACTGTGACCTCTGAAACAGTGACCTCTGAACATAGAACAGTGAAATAGTCAAAGTAAACATAAGTAGAGAAATTGTATAATAGGAGTTTATAAGAAGTAATTTAAGAGAAAGGCAGCTTGGAAGAGTAGCAGTGCTTCAAAATAAAGCCCTGAAAGACTACAGTAGCTTCTGTAATAGTATTTTAAAGCCTTTAAAAATGTCAGTATGAAAATATGAGAAAGAAAAGCTAAGGTCAATCAAAGTGTCAGAAGTAGAGGTCATTCCTGATTTTATTTGTAAACAGATTTTAAACTGGTTCCTTGCATTATTGTGAGCAGTTTTAACCTATTTGGAAAGAACGAAAAGACATGCCAACAGGAAAACATGATAAATCAGAAAACTAGTATTTGGTACATTTTTTTCAGTCAATTTTGTGCAGAGTACACTACAAATTTAAATAGCCAAATTGTTGTTTGAGAATCCAAGAGTCAACCACTATCAAAAGTTATGGGTTAGGCTTTCTTTCTGCATGTGCAAGGCCCTATAGTCAATCCCCAGTACTACTAAAAATAATAACATTGTGAAGTTAGATAGCTAAAACCTGAGCCTTTATAAAAGAATCTCAGTGTGTGCCCTATCATGTATAATCTGTGACTACATAGCAGTCATGGAGACTTATGGAACCATTGCTACTTAAAAAACAAACAAACATTATAGTGACAAGGTAGACAAAGTTAGTGATTGTCAGAGCTGTGGTTCAAGGACAACTAGAGTGAAAACAAAACCTGTATCCAGTACTAGATTTAAAAATTCTTGGCCACTTAATTTGTGACAAAGATAATACTGCAGTCCAGTGAGACAAAGATGATGATTTCAAGAGTAGTGCTGACTCGGTTTAATCCACTGGGATAATAAACCTAACTTATATCACACACCATGAACAAAAATCAGTATCATATGGATTGCTGGCTTAATTATACATGTTTAAGCAATAACTTATTTTATGTGAAACTTAGAAAACTTTTGAATAGCTGAAGAACCATAATTTCTTTGAGGATAGATATCTATAACTTAAATCATAGAATTGGAGTAGATATATACTGAAAACCTCTGCCTTCATTCTGTCTGCTACAACTCTCTTCACTTCATGCCCCTGCTCCATCTAAAGTTCCCTCTGTCTACCTCAAATGCCCACTCCTTTGTGTAATGTTAATTTCCCCTCTTCTCCAAAGCTCCTCATTTTTTTATCAAAGCTCATCATTATATGCCTTCTCAGGGGCATATAAATTGAGTTTTAATTCTCATAACAGTTTCAGAGTGTATACTGTAAAGAGGTTAGCTACTAATCACCTTTTGAAGGGTGATTGTTTTGGAAACACTGTAATTTTAACATTAGCATTTGAATAGTATTCATTCACACAAAGAGCAATTGTCAATAAGGGTTTTCTCTCTTTTCTATTTTTTTAAAGGAAGAAATGTCTTCAAAAAGAAGTCCAAAGCAGGAAATCATTTCTGAGCTTCATAGTTCAGCTGCAGAAGGCAATATTGCCAAGTTAACAGGAATACTCAGTCATTCTCCATATCTTCTCAATGAAACTTCTGAAAATGGTTGGACTGCTTTAATGTATGCTGCAAGGAACGGGCATCCTGACATTGTTCGATACCTGCTTGAGAAAGGGTAAATATCTTAGAGCTCTACCAACAGAAAGGATCTGTGGTTTAATTTTTCATATTTCCTCTCATTTTTTGATATATATATACATATATATATATATATAGTTGGCTAACAAGTAACTCATTGACCAGTTTATCCCACTGAGAGGTAGCATGATTTCTTTTTTTATTTTTTTTTTTAATATTTGGTCTTTTCAAGATAGGGTCTCCCTTTAGTCCCAGCTGGCCTTGAACTCACAGAGATTGGCCTGCATCTGCATCCTGAGTGCTGGAATTAAAGGCATGCACCACCACACCAAGAAACTTTCTTCTTTCCAGTGCTAGGGATTGAGCCCAAGCCTCAGACATAACTGGCAAATGCTCTACCTCTGAGTGACATACTAGATAAAACTTTCTTTACTGAGAAAATAACCCTACATAGTTCAGAGAAAAGAAAATTTATGAGGAGTTTAATGCTTTTCTCTCAAATAAAAAGCATAAATCTCATTAGGACTATCAGGGACTTTAGAGAATTTTGATACTTCTTTATGGTTTGTAAAAGCACTGCTTTTTCATTTTATAAGTATTTCTCTGGAAGTTTAAGTATCTTTTAATGCTTAAAATGATTACATGATTCTTTTAACCTTCTCAGGAGTAAGCCAGGCATCAAAAGAGAACAAAAATAATCCATAATCACTAAATAATGAGACTATAATACATACCTGGGATTATTTTACTGAAATAAATACAAAAGAGAAATTTTATTTTTCCTCCTTAATTTTTTCTTCTGTCTAGGTGTGACAGATCACTTGTCAATAAGTCAAGGCAAACTGCACTGGATATTGCTGTGTTTTGGGGTTATAAGCATATAGCTAACTTATTAGCTAATGCTAAAGGTGGGAAGAAGCCTTGGTTCCTAACCAGTGAAGTAGACGAATGTGAAAATTATTTTAGCAGAACACTACTGGATCGGAAAAGTGAAAAAAGAAATAATTCCGACTGGCTGCAAGCTAAAGAGAGCCACCCAGCCACAGTTTATATTCTTTTCTCAGATTTAAATCCTTTGGTCACTTTAGGTGGCAATAAAGAAAGTTCCCAACAGCCAGAAGTCAGGCTGTGTCAGCTGAACCATACAGACATAAAGGATTACTTGGCTCAGCCTGAGAAGATCACCTTGATTTTCCTGGGAGTAGAACTTGAAATGAAAAAAGATTTGCATAATTACACAGGAGGAGTCCCCACAGAAGAGGAAGATGGGCTGGTTGCCTGGTTTGCTCTAGGTATAGATCCTGTTGCTGCTGAAGAATTTAAGCAGAGACATGAAAATTGTTATTTCCTGCATCCTCCAATGCCAGCTCTTCTGCAGTTGAAAGAAAAAGAAGCTGGTAAGAAATGAATACCATGTGCCTGTCTTGATAACAGTCTGGCTTTTAGGACCGGGTTGGAGTTGTATGTATGTGTCGCTTCTGGCTGGCGTTCCTTCCCCAATGAGCAGTGGGAGTGAGAACCTCCTAAAATTTCTCCTTGGGGTGTAGGAAGCTTTCTTTTCATGCCAAACAGGGACCACACGGCCCTGCTAAGGGGAATGGGGACACAGTGCCCGCTTTGCAGACACTGTGGAGAGCTGGCCTGTCAGCACAGAGACCAGCCTGCTACTTTCTGTAGCCCAGCCTAAGTGGTAATTCCAACTTAGGCTCTTAGCCTGGACCCAGGAGACACATGTTCCACTCTTGGCCGTGACTTCTCACCTGCCCAGAGCCCGGACAGGAATTTCAGGCTGATGGCTGATCACCTCCCTCCAGCCAGTACCCACTCACAACACCAGCTACCCAGATTGGTGATCTGCAAAGGATTCTTTTTCCAACCCACTGGCCACCCGAATGAAATGCAGGCCTACCTTAGCCTGTATGTGCGCAATAATTAATAAAAAATAATGGCCGGGAATTTCATGATGACGTTACTATGAAATTCAAATTTATTCCTTGCTACAGCCTGCTTTTATAAAATAAATGACATCAGTTCCCAGGACCATCATAAGTCTCCCAACTCTGTGCCAATGCACACCTTGCCCCACCCAGCATCACACACCTAGGCCGTGCCATTTGCTTCTCCTTGGGGCAGAGCCAGACCCTCAGCCACGTGGTGCCCTGAGGCATGCTACATGGGGGCATCATTCTGTTGGAGAGTTGCAGCCGTTTCAGTCCCCCCAAAGTTGGTTCCCAGAATGAACCTTGGTATGTGATGGTTCTGTAAATAGTTCTTTGTAAATGTATTTATTATTTTTATTTTATGTGTATGAGTGTATTGCCTGCATGTATGTAAGTGCACCTGTTTGTACAGTGCTGTGCCTAAGCTGGTCAGATCCAGTGCCTGCACTGGATGCCCTGGAACTGGAATTACAGATGGTTGTTAGCTGCCATTTGGGTTCTGGAGTTCTGCATAAGTAGCCAGTGTTCTTAACCACTGAGACATCTTTCCAGCCCCACCCCCAATTTTTATTTATTTATTTATTTTTTATATGTATGAGTGTTTTGCCTGCTTGAATGTCAGTGCACTCATGTTGTGCAGTGCCAGAAGAAGGTGTCAGATCCCCTGGGACTGGAGTTATGGACAGTTGTTAGCTGATGTCCAGATGCTGGGAACCAACGCTGGCTCTTCTTCAAGACCAGCCAGTGCTCTTAACTACTGAGCCATTTCTCCAGCCCACAGGAAAACAAGAGCGGCTGCTAGGAAAAGATCAAGAATGACAGCAGGAGGCTAATAATTTGATAGGTAGTTGTACCATTTCTTCACAATAAAGGGTAATGGGTGAAAGGAAAAGAGGGTAGACTTGGAGTGGTAATCAAGAGTTTACTTTGAGGCATGTTGAATTTTAGAGAAAGGTGTTAAAATCTGGGACTCATGGGCCAGAACTCTGTTGCAGATGCTCATGAAAGTGTCGACTCCAAGGTATCTAAATCATAAGAAACTTCTGAGATTATTTAAGGAAATGAAAGTATGCGAGACAAGGAGCCTCAGAATTGGACCTAAATCCCCATACTGGTACAGGACAGACACAAGCAAAGGTGCTGCCAAAAGTGGTAGGTGCTGTGAACACAAAGTAGAAGGAAGAAAAAAAAGGAGGCATTCACTGGAGAGAGTGGCCAAGTCTTTTAGCACTGACAAGGTGAAGACATGATTAGAAGGACCTTCGGCTTAGGTATTAAGAAGTTGTTGATGAATTTGAGCAGAGAAACATCAGTGGAGTGGAGGAAACAGAAGCCAGGTTATGGTGTCCTACAAAGTTAATGAGAGATGAGGAGGGAGGCGTGAGTGGTGCTCTCTTCCCCTTCATTGGTGGGGTAGGTGGACCCTCCAAAGGCAGGCAGACAGGCAACTCCCTCAGACTCTGCTGTGCTGTGTTCTGGTCTCCACAGGCCAAAAGAAATCAACTTAAACAGCAAATAAAAGTCATATTTAAAGCTGTATGTGTAATTTTATGATAAAAATGATCTTATTAATGAGCTCATTTCGTATCACTCTAGTAAGTAAAAAGAACAGTGGCTGACTTACTGTATAACCTCAACGTCACTTTTCTGTACCTCCATTTCCTCCTCCAAAAATAATGATAATAGTGTCCTTTCTCATAGGGTTGTCGGAAATGTCAAATAAAATACTAACTTTAGATTTGTATGTAGTGTACGCACAGTAAATATGTATTTCATATGATGATCCAGACTCTAATATAAGTTAAATTATATATTCTATCGTAACAGGCAGATGGCTAATGCTACCTATGGTTCTTGGAATTTCAATGTTATAATATTTATCCTACTTTAAATATTGCATTTATTGTTTGTTTACTTTGAAATTCCATGCACAAAATAATATATTTGAGGGAGAACAAGGCCATTGGGTGTTTAAAATTTCTCTAGTCTTGCTGCCCTGACTATAGTATTTTAGGTCATATTAACCCCGTTAAAGTATCTATGTAAGAGTTGCAACCAAAGCCTGTAGCCATTTTAAAGAATAAAACTGTAAGTAGTATGAATCCCATAGGTTTTTACATTCTGTGCAGCATGTAACTAAAACAACATATGATCCACAGTGGCTTACTGCACCACAGAGAGTAGAGATTGGCATTTGTGCTTTCCTAGTAATATTCCTTTACACACTGAGACTAACTTCAGAATACCTTTGTCCTTTGCCCTTTGCAGTGCTTTTTTTTTTTCTTTCTGGAACTGGGCATCAAATCTAGGGCCTCACACATAAAGAGTGCCCTACCACAGAGTTCTATCTCCAGCTCAGCTATAATGTTTGTTTTCATTTTTTAAATCACTATTGTAAAATTGTATTTGTAAATTGCTATACACTAAGATCATGTATATCCAGATTTTAAGTTACTATAGCAGAATCCTGATCTAGTGATATATAAGATATATGTTATTACATCTGTTTTTTAAATTCAAATTCAAGTTAAATTTATTTTTCACTTATCTAGAAAGTGAAATCTTTTAGTTTAGAAGAAAAACACACTGAACTTGGCGCATGTTTGAGTGGCTACCATAGTTCAGATGTGTGATCTTTTTATTTGTGAGTACATTATAAAGTGTTAAAGATAAAAAAGAAAGAAAAAGATGTCACAAAAGAAATTACTGTGAGCTAGAGAGAGAGAGCTTAGCAGTGAACAACTGCTCTTTCAAAGGACCCAAATTCACTTCCCAGCACCCACATGGTTGTTAACAGCCATCTGTAACTCCAGTTCCCAGGGACCCAATGTCTTCTGTCTCTGCAGCCATTGGACACACATAATACACTGACATACATGCAGGGGAAACTCTCATAGACATAAAATAAACACTTTAAAATACTAAAGTAGTTGGTCAAGCAGTTAATCAGGTAACAGTGTGCTTATTTTAGCTTGAGACTTGTACTCACCCATTACATCATCATTATTTTTTTTTCATGGAAATTAAACTTCCTGTGCTTCTTTTTAAAAGGGGTTGTAGCTCAAGCCAGATCTGTTCTTGCATGGCATAGTCGATATAAGTTCTGCCCAACCTGTGGAAGTGCAACTAAGATTGAAGAAGGTGGCTATAAAAGAGTATGTTTAAAGGAAGGCTGCCCTAGTCTCCATGGTGTCCATAATACTTCTTATCCAAGAGTTGGTAAGGCTTTTTTTAAAAATCTTTTTAAGGTTTAAAAAGTATGTGTGTGTGTGTGTGTGTGTGTGTCTGTGTTTGTGTGTCTGTGTCTGTGTGTCTACATACATGTATACATACATGGGAATATGGGAGTGGGTGAGGCCAAGAGAGGCCATAGGTGGTATCAAATATCTTGCACCTGGAGTATCAAGTAGTTGTGAGCTGCCTGATGAGGGCGTTGGGATATGAACTCCAGTCCTCTGTAAGAGCAGAAAAATGCTCTTGATTGCTGCTCTATCCCCGAAGTTTTTCTTTGAAAAGGAAAGATCAGGTGCCTGAACTCTTGGGTCACAGACATTATAGAAAGAAGGGTGTCTGTTTATTGGTTTGGGGGTTTTGTTTTGGAACTTCATACATGAGTACTATATTAGCATCATTTCCATGCCTCGCTCCTCTTTTCCTTCCCTCTTTCCCCAAATCCCCCCATTGCTTCCTAATTTCATTACTTCTTTAATTATTGGTGTGTGTGTGTGTGTGTTAAACCTACTGAGTCCATTTAATGGTGCTTGTGTATGTATGTGTTTAGGGCTGACCACTTGGGATTGGGTAACCTATCAGGGAGCTGGTCCCTGGAGAAAACTGATTCTCCTTCACCTAGCAAGCATTGATTGGCTGTGGCTCTCCATCTCGACATGGGACCTTATGATATCTCCCCCATCTAGATTCTATGTCTGCTGCTGATGTTGTTCTTATATGGGGCTTGTTAAGGCAGGCATATTGTTGAGATTTCATGTGTGCCAGTTCCCTGTCATGGCTGAAAGAGACTTTTATCGGCAAGTATCCTGACCCTGACTTACAGTCTTTCTTCCTCCTATTCTGTGATGTTTCCTATGACTTAGGTGTAGGAGTTGCAGTTTAGATGTGTCTATTAGGGACAGGTACCCACAGTTACTTATTCTCTGCATTTTGACCAGTTGTGCCTCTCTGTAATATTCTCCATCTGTTGCAGAAAGAAGCTTCTTTAATGAGGGGTGAGAACTACACTTATATGAGTTTAAGGATAAGTTTTTAGAATATAGTTAAGAAATTGTATTGGTTTAAGGAAATAACATTAGTTGGTTCTTCTCTATGGTCTGTGACCTGTCCAGTCATGGGTATTTCGCTAGGTTTATAGTACCAGGCATTAATGTCCTCCTATTGAGTTGGACTTACGTCCAATTAGTGGTTGGTTATCCCCCAAATAAAAATGCCATTCTCCCACCATTAGGGTATCTTGCTAGATCAGTCGTGGTAGTTTGTAGGCTTTACAGTTGTATAATACTGATTATTTTTCCATTAAAATTAAGTGGATATTTTTTAGTATCTAAACTGTTATAATTTTTATGGAAAACATCTTTAGCCATTAATATTATCAATACTACAGTATCTTATACTGTCATGATTATTCAGTAAAATACTGTGTTGTACATAACTGGTCATATCTTAACTAGTTTAATCAATAGGATTTGTTATATTGAGATATGTGATTTCAAAACCAGTCACGTGACTCCTCATTTGCAGGGATAATAAAGCCCCCAGTAATCAGGTTCCTGCTTAAAGCTCTGCCACAGTAGTGTAAGCCCAGAGCCAGCCCTTCATTCATCTCAGGCTCTACCTGACCCTTTCTTTCTTCTAGTTGCTGCTTTGTTTCTGCTCTTGATAGAGAAATCTGTTAATTCAGCCTTTAACACTGGGAAAAAAAAGTATTTGGATTGAGCAACACCTTAGGTCTCCAGGGAGAAACAACATGTGGCTTGCTGACATCAGATTTATTTGCTGAAGAGCTCTGATTCTTTGCTCTCAATCTTGATCTAGTGAGAAGAATTTTCTGGATTAGTGATTTCTAGAGAGATGAGCTGTTACTTAACTTTTATTATTTTAATGACTTAAAGCTAATTAAAGAGTCACATTCACTTTTAAAGCATTCTATTGAGGATTGGGATGAAATGGAAAGAGAAATGTACTGTAAGTAATAGTAAAATTTCAACTTTTTTTCATTGTCCATATATTATCTACTCAAACGTTTTCTAATTAAAAAGTAAGAATATGCCTAGTATATCCTAAGTACAGAGTAAATGTTGTCGAGATTGGGAGAGGTAATGGCAAAAATCATCCTCCTTTTACTTACTTCTGTACAATTTCCCTGAGACATTTATCAGCCACATAAGAACAGAAAGGAGTCTCATCTAAACATGAGTTTTGTTCCTACAGGAAATAGACCTTTATTGCCACACAGTGCACACCCATGATCCAAGCACTCAGTGGCAGAAGCAGGTGAATCTGTGTGAGATTGAGGCCAGCCTGGTCTACATACCAAGTTCCAGGCCAGCTGGAGCTACAGGGAGACCCTGACTCAAGAAATAACAAAAAAAAAAAAGAGGAGAGAAAAAAGAAATTACTTACATTCTGTTGTCTTCACATAGTAAGTCTAAGTTATTTTTCCTTTCCCTCATTTATTTGATTTTTTTTAACAGATCCAGTAGTAATCATGCAGGTTATCCATCCAGATGGGACCAAGTGTCTTTTAGGCAGGCAGAAGAGATTCCCCCCAGGCATGTTTACTTGTCTTGCTGGATTTATTGAACCTGGTAAGCATTTTGAATTTTTCGTATTGCCAATAGATAGCATTTTTATTGCATTCCCCGCCACCCCACCCCCGGCCATGTGCACGTGCACGTGCGTGTGCGCGTGTGCGTGTGTGTGTGTGTGTGTGTGTGTATGTGTGTGTGTGTGTGTGGCAGGTGGGTATGTGTGTATTATGGTGTGCATATGGAGGTGAGAAGACTTTTTGGAGTCAGTTCACTCCTTCCACCATGTGGATCTCAGGGATCAAACTCAGGTCATCAGACTTGACAGCAAGCACCTTTAGCTGCTGAGCCATTTTCCCAACCCCAATACTTTATTTAAACATAGTATTTTAATCACATAATAAAATGCCGTATAATTTTCAAAATTTTACTATTAGGACAATTTTTTTATTAAAAACTCAGTATTTGCTTTGTTATACATTGCTTTTGAGCAAGGAATCTAGCTGGCTTACACCTCCCTTCTGTGCTAGGCATAGCTGCCACCTTTTCTGAGGACTGTGTGATTGTCTTAAATACAGTGGCTAGCCTCCATGTCCTGTGTTCACAGTCCTAGTCATCAGTCATCATGCCTGATGTAATAGGCACTACCTCATATGATAGATATGTATGTATACATGTATTATCTGCTTTTATTAGTGTCAGTCCTGTAAGAACAGTTCTATTTTATTCATTCTATACATCAAACCATTAGAGTCAGTGCCTCACCTGGAGTAGGATCTTAATAAATATTCATGGAGCAAATGAATGAATATATCTGGATTAATAATGTTTCCTCTCAGCCTACAGTGCTAAGTAATTATAGAAGTAAACATACCTGGCTCTTCTCTAGAACCTGTACCTGTTTTAAATCTTGTGCTCCTTATACAACCGTGTAATGTGGGTATGATTACAGCAGTCTCACAGATGAGGGTACTAAGGTGCAAGGACTGAAGAGATTCCCCCAAATCTCTAGTAACTGATAGGAAAGGAATTCAGAGCAGGCAGTTTGGCTTCTGAGTCCTTGCTCCTAATCATTATGCAGCCTTTAGAAGTGTAGGTCATTTTTTAACTGCTCAATAGTAGTTGATAAGTGAATATTCTAGTATTCATTTTTTTCTGCTGTGGACATTTAGTTTATTTCAGGGTTTTAACTATTGAAAACAGTACCATAGTGAGCATTTTTGTACTTACATGAGTTATTTACAGTATATGCATAGAATAGAACTTTCCTGCATTTATTATCACATTAAAGTTTAGTAAATACTGCCACGTGCCTCTCTCAGGTTTCCTGTTTATTTACACCGCCACCAGCAGTACGTGAATGTTCCATTATTCCAGATTTCTACTGAGTTACATAAATAATGTTTTGCTAAGTAGCCAAGACTAGCTAAGACTGTAGCAATGTTTATTTCAGTGCCCCAAATACTGGTATTATAGGCATGTGCCCCTGAGCCCAGGATAGGATTTTCAGACATGTACTCTGTCCTTCTGAGGAGTATGTCACTGTGGCTTTCATTTCCATTGCTCTGCTAATGGAGCCCTGTTGTCAAAGCATTGCTCATCCGCTGCTCCTTTTCTCTGCTTTCATGTCTTTGTCCTTTACATATTTTGTTTCAGCTGCTTAGTCTCCACAAAAATTGATTTTAGACATTTAAAATTTTATATTTTTTATATATAAAAAAATTATATACTAATATCTTGTTATTGTGGTTTTGCAAATACCATTCACTGGTCTATGACTTATTTTTACTTTCTGCACTTTTTATAAGAATTATTGCATAGAAAATATATCACAGGTGCCTAACAACAGTCCATAATTCCAGTTCCAGGGGATCTGAGACTCTTCTGACCTCAGCAGGCATTTTATGACACAGGTGCACTTACATACATGGCACCAATACACTCATACACATAAAATAAAAATAATAAATAAAATATAAAAAAATTTTGCTAACTACTACTATAATTGACAAAATATTTCTAAACTTCCAAGTAAATTTTACTTAAAACCCTTTATTCCCATTTGCAATTCCAAAATATCAGAGATATAAAGAACATTTATAGAAATCATTTTATCATATTATAATCATCAGTTAGTCACAAGGAAAACATTGCTTAGAAAGAATTCATCTTAACATGATTTTTTTTAAACTTTCAGTGACCTGAAAAGAGGTATCTCTAATATTGTTTGACACAATATAATAAAAGAATTTCAGTATTTAAAAGAGAGTTGGGTATGGTGATACATGCCTGTAATTATAGCATTTGGGATGTGGAGGCAATAGAATCAGGTCTAGGCTAGTCTTAGCTATATGGCAAGTTTAAGGCCAACTTGAGCTATATGACACCTTGTCTCAAAAAAGAAAAGCAAATGGGAGCCTAGCCTGTGGCCATGTCTGTATTATCTCATATCACTTAACTTATCATGGATCATTATTTCATGATTTCTTCAAATGGCTAGTGTTTTTCCCCCTTCACTAAATTTTTTTTGTCTTATTTTGCTTTTTTTGGCAGGGGGATTGGGGAAGGGTTTATTCATCTTATATCCCCCACATCACAGTTCAGCACTGAAGGAGCCCAATGTAGGAACTCAGGTAAGGAACCTGGAAGCAGGAGGTAGAGTCCATCCATGGAGGAATGCTGCTTATTGGCTTGTTCCTCTGGCCCATGCCCAGCCTGCTTTCTTATACAATAAAGGACAACCTGCCCAGGGGCAACACTGCCCACAGTGAGCAAAACCCTCCCCATGTCACTCAACAATCAAGAAAATGAAATAATGGTTCATGACAAGTTAAGTGATGATATGTATGTGAGATAATACAAAAAATTTGTATGGAATGTTTACCCCAGTAGAATGCAATAGGCACAGATTTTTATAATTTCGCTTTTTAATGTAACTATTAAATTTTGACTTTTAAGAAATGACTCTTGCTTGCTGACATCTTGATATTCTGTATGAGGTCTGAATACTTCTAAAACTAAAGTTTTCTTGCTTCTCCTTTAGAATTAGCATCCTTTGAATTGACATTCTTTCCAAAGTAATTTCCAGATGTTTGAGCTCTTTGGAGCTCAAAGTGTCCAAGGCATGTTCATCAGCAGCTTGTTCTTTTGCCCCATTTGATTAGGGGAAACAATAGAAGATGCTGTTCGGAGAGAAGTAGAAGAGGAGAGTGGAGTCAAAGTTGGCCATGTTCAGTATGTCTCTTGTCAGCCATGGCCAATGCCCTCCTCCTTAATGATTGGTTGTTTAGCTGTGGCAGTGTCTACAGAAATTAAAGTTGACAAGAATGAAATAGAGGATGCCCGCTGGTTCACTAGAGAACAGGTAAAGTTCAATTTAATTTCCTTCTTCTATTGATTGTTCCCTGATAGTATCAGTTAGGGCATGCAGCAAGGAAACATATTTCCAGCAAGTTGAATGAATGACTACAGCCCTCTCATTATGAATGGATTACAGTATAATGGATAATTCCACTTAGAAAGAGTGTATATTCACTAATGTGTCCTGTTTGAGCTCATTCTGTGTGGTTCTTCTAGCAATGTTTATTCTCTACCATTTCAAATTTCAGATGCTATTTCTGCAAATGAATGAGATGAATCTTTTATTGCATTTCAAGTACTTAAGCATTAGTTGAAACATAGGAGATATTAATCTTACACATTTATATTAAAGCATATAGCTCCAAAAATAATCAGTAAAAAAAAAAAATGCTTGAAATTTTGGAAATTTTTTTTGCCAAGAGTTCAAAGGCAGCGTGGGTTTCATAGTGAGTTCCAGGTCAGCCTGGGCTACATAGTGAGACCATATCTTTAAAAAAAGACAAAGGAGCACACCTTTAATCCCAGCACTTGGGAGGCAGAGGCAGATAGATCTCTGTGAGTTCAAGGCCAGCCTGGTCTACAGAGTGAGTTCCAGGCCAGCTGGGACTAAAGGGAGACCCTGTCTCAAAAAAAAAAAAAAACTATAAAGAAAAATATACTGAAGAGCAAAAATGACATAAGTTTACAGCAAATATGTAGTCATAAGAACTTTAAAAAATATATCCCTAAAAGAGAATGATAAATAATGTATTTCACATCACCAAAATATTTGTTTATGAAGAAGGAAAATAATACATTATTAAAGACTTGGAATCTTTTATGACTTTGCTCATTTATAGTTAATCTTATTTTTTATTTTATGTGTATGTGCATGAATGTAGCTGTGTCATGAACAAAGGGAAGTAAGAATAGGGTGTTGGATTCCCCTGGAGCTGTAGTTAGGGATGGTTGTTAACCATCATGTGGGTGCTGGGAATTGAACCCAAGTCCTCCACAAGACCAGCTAGTGCTCTTAACCACTGAGCCATCTCTGCAGCCCCTATATAATTGATTTTATTTTATACTCCCAAAAGAAGTTGGGTTTTTTTTTTCTGAATTTTGGAAAAGAGAACCTATACCTAAAAGTTGACTTTACTTTGAAGTTAAATGCAGATTATTTAACTAACATGTAGGCAATCCACTCATAACACATAAAATAAAAATAATAAATAAAACTTAAAATATATGTATACATACATGCTTTTATTCCTGACTTCATTTTCATATGCCCTCCAGGAACATTTTAAAAATTGAAGTATTAACTCAGTGAAACAATTACAAAATCCTGTTTGTATTACCCAGACCTTATCTAGCAATTTGGGGGCAGATGGGGGGGTCCTGCAGCAGGCTGATCCAAGTTCAAGGCCTACCTGGGCTCTAGAGCAAGTTTGAGGCTGGCTTAGGCTACAGTTTTAATTGAAGGTCAGCCTAGGCAACTTAGTGTATAAAGAATGGGGCTGGGGCTAGAGCTCAGCATCAGGTGATAGAGCACTTGCCTAGCACATGTGAGTGTGTGAATTGGGTTCAATTCCTTGCTTCCATTAAAAAAAAAAACTGTAAGATTGTAAGAGGCTGTATGCCAAATATAGAGGTCACTTTTTAGTGTTACTGTACAAATCACATTTTGGTTGCATTATATATGAACATTGACATACTATTTACATATGAGTGCATTGAAATCCTAATACATTTCATTGTGGTATGTTTCAGGTTGTGGACGTTCTGACCAAAGGGAAGCAGCAGGCATTCTTTGTGCCACCAAGCCGAGCTATTGCTCATCAGCTAATCAGACACTGGGTTGGAATGAACCCCAATCTCTAAATGAAAGAACTAGCTTCTGTTGCCTCTAGTTTGTATATCATGTAATTTTTAGTTCCACCTATTTCACAACCAAGATTAGAAATATTTATTGATCTTCTAGTTCCATCCATTTACCTGGAAAGTTCATGATGTCATCTTTCTTTACCGCTGCATAGAACTCCATTGTGTAAATGTACCACATTTTCTTTATCCACTCTTTGGGTAAGGGACACTTGGGTTGCTTCCAGCTCTTCGCTGTAGTGAAGAGAGCTGCAATAAACATAGATGTGCATGTATCTCTGTGGTAGGATGAGTCTTGTGGGTATATACCCAGGAGTGGTATGACTGGCTCAGGTGGTAGGGTTATTTTCAGTTTCTCGAGGGGGTTCTCCACACTGCTTTCCATACGGGTTGCACAAGTTTGCATTCCCACCAGCAGTGGATGAGTGTTCCCCTTTCCCCATAACCTTTCCAGCATTTGGTATCCTTTGTTTTCTTGATCATAGCTAGTCTTACCAGATTAAGATGATATCTTAAGGTAGTTTTAATTTCCATTTCCTTAATTATTAGAGATGTTGAATACTTTTTAAGATGTTTTTCAGCCATCTTTACTTCTTCATTTGTGAAGTCTCTGTTCAGCTCTTGACTCTGTTAAATATCTTTTAACATGAAATTTGTTGGGCTTCTGAAATATTTGAAGTGCTCTTTCCATCATTAATCACAAAATTCTGAGCTTTTTGAATTAGAACAGTGCCTAAGGTTTCTAAATTTAGAATCAGCTTGGAACATTTTGTTGTGCTTTACCATTTTATCTCATAAACCATATTTCTATGACGAGAGCTCATTCAGTAATAAGTATGCTCTGGAAATTTGAATAAACATGAATCCCACTGCCTCTATAAAGGGAAGACAACTCAGAAATTCCTTATTTGCAAAGTGGATCCAAATAGCTGTAATGAGTATTGAGTTTGCAGTGGTACTTAGTCATTTCTTTATGGTAGAAGTCCCTTATGTTGTCTCTTTCCTTCAGGTCTATTGTTCCAGTAGTAGCACTGTCACAGTGTTACTCTTGAATCTGACTGGTGTTTGGAAGTGTTTTCATTTTAACCATTAACCCTGGTAGTATCTAGGAACACTCATGGATAGTGGTAAAGTAAGAACTGGAGCAAACCACTGTCCCTGGGCTCTTTTTAAACCTACAACTAATGCATCTCTCTCTGTTACTTAAATTTGTTAAGGTAAGCCAAGATTCTCTAATTTTTTGCAGGAATATTTTAAATGAATTCTCTTGGGTAAGATTAAAATTGAGGTATATCTGGATATTCAATTAAAATGCTTGCTTGCTTTAATTTTGTGGTAAGGGATGTATTTGTGAANCACAAGTCCAGCCGGGACCAGAGCAGAGGGAAACGCGACCCTGCTCACCCGAGCGCGGTCCCTCTGGGCCGGGGACCCCGTAGACGGGTTCACAGCGAGACCCTCTCCCAGCTGCCCCCCGCCAGACCCCGCCTAGAGCTCAGGAGTGGAATTACTTTAAAAGATAATCTTTTAAATATACAAATCGACATATTTTGCATCTTTACTGTTGTGTTAGAACTGCAAGAGAACAGGTAATTCAGTCCCCTTGTTTTATAGACAAAAAAAAAAAGAAATCATGAATGAGAAGTTTAATTAATTGGTGAATGTAATAATTGTTACAGATCTTAATACCTAACTCGGGACTATATTTTCCTTGTAATGGGAAAAAGGGTATTACCAAAAAACATATGTCAAATAAGTGACTCAGTAAGTAAAGTGTTTGCCATCCAGGCAGGAGGACCTGAGTGTAGACCATTTGCATCCATATGAAAGCTGTGCCCAGTGGCACATACGTGTAATCCCAGCACCGGGGCTTGCTGGCCTGTGAGTATAGCGAATCTTTGAGCTTTACCATCAATGAGAGACTCAAGAAACAAGGTGGAGCTCTAGAGAGAGTTCAGCAGTTAAGAGCACTTGTTGCTCATGCAGAGGACCAGAGTTTGGTTCCCAGCATCCATATCAGCAGCTCACAACCACCTGCAACTCCAGATCTCTAACACACTCTTCTGGCCTCCAAGGGCACCTGCACACATGTGTGCATACTAACATTAAGACATACAATTTTTTTTTGTATTTTTTAACTTAAAAAAGTGGAGAGTGATTGAGAAAGATACCTGACTTTGACCTAGTGCCTGCACACATGTATACACACATACACACATACACACACACACACACAATACATATGCATAATAAATCAAAAGTAGTGATGATGGGAAGAATGACTTAGCTTACCAAATGTTGTTAGCTAAAATTTTAGATACAGTACTTAAAATTTATTTTAAAAAGATAATTTTCTCAGATAGCTTATTTTATTAATGAATGCTATTTTTCATAATTAATAAAAGCTTATTAGAAGTAAAACCTTAGACCAAACCAAAACCTATGCAAGACATTTATATACATGATAATAAAATTAGAGCTGAGTAAGTATGTTAAAATGGTGTCCTTGATTATTATGAACTATAGTGATTTGAGATTCAATTTTATTTCAAATGTACTTTTAATACTTTCAGATTTCTAATATTATAATTGTAAAATTCCAGATACACTTTTTGTTAAGCTAGAAAGGTAAAATACAAAATATCAAAAAGATATGTTTTGTTTCAGGTTTTAATCCTACTTAGGAAAAAAATCACAAAGTAAATTAATGTTTTAGTAATTGTTCCTATGTTTTTTACCTCTAAGAGGTGAAGATACATGTAAAAAGAAAGACTAACCATCTCAACAAATGATTGAGGGGCAAGTGCCATGAATGTATTCTATTGGAAATGAATGTAACAGTACATTAAAATATATTCTGTTTTGTCTGTTTTGTGTATGTTTTTAAATGTATTTTGATAACTTCCTTTTAACAAACAAGAAGGCCAAATTTTGGCATTGTGCTCTGCCTATAATAATTAAAGTTTCCATACTTTGAAGACTTGATTTTTCTTATTTTTTCCTCTTTTATTTTCTTTCTGATATGTGATGTTGCTATGTAGCCTAGGCTGACCTCAAAGTCTCAGTCTTCCCAGACTTCCTGCTTCATCCTCTGAAGTGTTCAGGTTACAGGAATATACCTGGAAAACAAAGTACAATTTTGATTTGATGTAGGGGTATGGCTCAGTGCTAATACACTGTGCAGTGCCTGCAAAGCCCTGGGTTGGATCCCCAGCATGGAAGGAAGGAAGGAAGGAAGGAAGGAAGGAAGGAAGGAAGGAAGGAAGGAAGGAAGGAAGGAAGGAAGGAAGGAAGGAAGGGAGAGAGAAGGAAGGAAGGGAGAGAGAAGGAAGGAAGGAAGGAAAAAGAAAGAGAGAGAGAAAGAAAGAAAGAAAGAAAGAAAGAAAGAAAGAAAGAAAGAAGAAAGAAAGAAAGAAAAAGAAAAAAAAGAGAGGAAGGAAGGAAGGAAGGAAGGAAAGAAGGAGAAAGGGAAAGGGGAAAGAGGGAAGTGGGAAAAAAGGGAAAAGAAAAAAAGGAAAGAAAAGAGTGAGTATTTGAGACTTAAATTTTGTAGTTTGGGGTAAGATGTACAAACTCAGAGGCTTCTGTATATTTATATGTCATCAACAATTCTTAGTCTTCAGGTTTAAAGTTTTATGTATGTAGTAACAAATATTTTAGTTACTGTGCAGTTGCCATGTGGTTAAAGTGGTCCGGAATTCAGAGGACCCCCATTCTTCCATCCCTCCAGATATCTCTCAGAACTGTACTGCTAGGTCAGGCCTCACCCATAATTTTATTCAAAACCCTTTCCACAGCATCAATTTTGGGGAACTACAAGCTTGGAGCCAATCTTCTCTGATTAGACAATGCCTACAACATCTCATACACCCAGTGTCAAGGCTTCTTCTTAGCCTTCATTGTTTGCAATGAAGATGCGCTGCCTTGGGGCTTTGATTTGCTAATTCTCAAGCATACTCACACTCGTCACTATATTTGAGTGGAACAGCAAATTCAGGTTCTAAGGAATCAAGGTCTGGTGTCCAGATCACAAATAGCACATGGTTCAGTGAGTTTGTTTGCAGTAGAATTTTTGGTTCCAAAGTTAATTAAAAGTCACTAGTCCAGATTCTATCCATTTTATAAAAATCATTCCATAAATTCCTATAAATTGTATATCTAATATGGCCAATTTTTTATTTTTTACTTTTTTATTTGTTTATTGTTTGTGACTCAGAAGCTCACAGCCTGACCTAGTGGTACAGGCCTATAATTTTGAGAATTATGAATGAGGAGGCTATCACAGCAGTATTACAAATTTAAGACTTGGCTGGGCTACAAAGTAACTTTTAAAGTGTCCTAGACAATTTGGTGAGGCCCTATCTCAACAAGTAAAATGGGGTCTGGGGATAAAGCTTAGTAGTAGAGCACTCACATGAGCATCTGGAGGTACTAGGTTCAGTCCCTAGTACTGAATACACACACACACACACACACACACACACACACACACACACACATGCACACGCACAGGCTAAAAACTTACATATTTCATTTTTTCCAAAAGCAAATCAATCTGTCAAAGATACAGGTAGAGATGGGTGAAGAGTAAACTGAATGGAAAGAAGGAGTCCATTAGATGGTACAAACTCTGATGACAGGGGAGCAGGTGAGACCTGGGCTGTGGGTTTTGTTTTGTTTTGGGCATCAGGGATAGTGATATTGCCAAATGTCTGCATTTTCCAAAAGTCATCGTCATCGAATAGACGCAAACTGGAAAATTGCCTGGGAAAGTAAATACTGAAAGGGGCCTTTCTTTTTCTAAACTGTGCTTTGTTCTTTTTTCAAAGGACACTAGGGTAGAGGTCAAAGCAGCTTCTGAAACAGAATACAAGGGTGTGTGTGTGTGTTTGTTGACATTTTTTTCAGTCGATGGTTTCACACTTGCATCTAAGGAATTTTAGCTGTTTCCAGCCCCCAGTGCTTTCTGGTACCCTTCCTCTTTCCATGAAGTTTCCCTCCAAATTCATGCATTCATTTTGTGTGTGGTCCACTGAGGTGAATAATAGTTGGTTTCTTGGTCATGGGTGGGAAGTTTTTTAGTGGAACAGTAGCAAAGAATCAGTGACTGCGACATTGAAGAAAAGGACACCACCATTAACTGTCAGTCACTCATAGGCCCTACCCCATCCATGGTGAAATGTTCTTGTGCTGGTTGTTATCATATAAAACAAATTTTAAGATAAATTTTATTGTTTAAATACAAGCAGTCAAAGACAGGATAAAAAATTGTGTATCAGCAACCTAAATTCTTGTTTGGAAGACAATGTTTTGCAACCACACAGTAAACACCTAGATATGTTAACTAGGCAAGCAGCCAGATTTCTAATTCTGTTTTTCCTAAAGAATATCCACATATAAGACATTCATTGGTAGAAGGAGCACTGTTAACTTTTCTTTATTCCTTGCAGAATATGTTGCACATTTTACTGCTTAGCAAACCCATAATACCAGCCAGTGAGTATTTCTCTTTTGTGCATCTCTGATTACAATAATGCTTTCTAGAATAATGGAGGTAACTATAAAATTTTATAACAAAATTCCAAGTTTGTTTTAAAAGCCATGCTGCTAATGGAAACATTTTTTTTCCTTATTATTAGAAGCCTGCTAGAAAAACAATAGCATAGGGGCTGGAGAGATGGATGGCTCAGCAGTTAAGAGCACCAACTGCTTTTGCAGAGGACCCAGGTTTGATTCTCAGCACACACACATGATGGCTAAGAACTGTCTTTAAGCCAGGCATGGTGGCACACTCCTTTAATCCTAGCACTCAGGAGGCAGAGGCAGGTGGATCTCTATGAGTTCAAGGTCATCCTGGTCTACAGAGTGAGTTCCAGGCCAGCTAGGGCTACAGGGAGACCCTGTCTCAAACAAACAAACAAACAAACAAACAAACAAAACTATAATGAAAAAAATGCCCTGGCTTTCCACTGTTGGTGTCAAGGGAACTATAGCAGTCTAACTTAGCAGTCTAACTTCAGCCTCATTCCCAAAGGTTAGCATCCTTCTACCTACTTAACCTGTGCAGTGGCTTCAGTTTTAGAGTGTAGAGTTTCCACCCAGGAGTAGAAATTGAAAATTGTATTCTTTCCTGTATCAGAGTGGTGAATAGACAGCTGGTGTACTGTGGGGTTAATTTTTTTGCCTGCCCATTTCACCCAAGCTGAAACTGTTGTCTGTTAGAACTCTGTGATGCTCTGCAGACCTCAGTAAATTGCCTTGTGAATGTTTAGTACCGCTCAGGTGACAGTAAGCTGCAGTCTTCTGTCAGTGGAGGTAAAGTGATTCTAATGGCATTTCCCAGCAGCTTTACTGCAATCATTTTGCTTTGTTGTTGTTGTTGTTGCTGTTAAGATTACTTCTGTTTATGGAACAGGCTTAAAGATTCTGGTGTCAATTTGAAAAATTCGGAACTCCAATGAAAAGATCCCCCAATGGTATATGCAAGTGGAAACCGTGGGGCCTTTGTTGGTCCTGACCTCCATCCCCTCTGCACCATGGTAAGGGGTCCAGTGGAAGTGTGGCCATAAATGTGAAGCTAGTAGGAATTCTGTGTGCTCTTCAGGGATGAGAAAATATGCATGTAGGACCTCTACACTTTTATGACTATAATAATATGTAATAATTATTGCCTCCAAATAATTTTATACAAATGACTACATTTGTTATACCGATCTCTTTAGTTCCCAGACACTTCATCTATCTTATTAGTACTAGTAGCTTGTACCTTTTCTTCAAATTCCTCTGGGCTTTATGTAATTTTGGTTTGGTTTAGAGATGGTTGGGTTCCTTTAAGTTGGGTTGGTTTTTGCCTGTTCTTTCCAAGGTTCTTCTAAGTTCATGGGTGCTGTATCAGTTACCTTTTCTCATTGCTGTGACCACAAATACCTGACAAGAAGAAATTTAAGGGAGGAAGTGTTAATTTTAGCTTACCAGACAAGGGGCTACAATCCATCATATAGAAAAGGCATAGAGGCAGAAATGGGGGAATACTAGTCAGATTGCACATACTTCCCAGATACCACCAACAGCTGAGGACCAAGTGTTCAGGCACATGAGTGTAAGAAGAACGTTTCACATTCAAACCACAGCCGATCCCTATGCACAACCACCTCCTGAGTAAACAACTCTTCTCAGCTCATTCTCATAGCAGATTCACACAGGGCTTCTAACTTGACCTGTTATGGTTGTTATAGGAGACAAACCTCTAGCAAGTGTATAAAGGGGTTTCCAGGTTGAGTTAACTGAAGTGGGAAGGGCTCCTTCCGTCCTCCATGCTGGGGTTCCAAGAAAAAGGAGGAAGCAAGTGGAACATAGTCTGCTTCCTGACCAGCTGCCACACACTCCTGTGCCATTGCTCCTTCCCTGTGACGATGGGCCCTGCCCGCAAACTGTGAGACAGACCTCCATTGCTGCTTTTAGTCCTGAGAAAAGGCACATGTCTTTGCCTGTGTGTGCCTACCTGCATCCTGTGTGCTGGTCGGCATGTATGCTTTTGTCCACCTGTGTGCAGCCCGTGTGTGCTAGCCTACTCGCCACAGTGAATAAACTATGTCTCATTTGGCTGTGGTTCCTCACATGGTCTTCAGTCTTCCATGATCCTCATTTCCTGGCTTTGGAGTTTGAACCTCACAACAACCTTATAAAATGCTTGTTAATATCATTGTCCCCAATTTACAATGATCCAAGGGGGGTGGGAATACCATACTCAAAGGCACATTGCTTAGAAACAGAAGAACCGAAGCTTGAGGCCAAGTATTTGACTCCAAAATCTTTTGTTGTTGTTGCTTAACAAGCCATCTCAGTTTCCTAATCACACGGCAGAGGATTAAACCAGTTTCCTCTTTGAATCCCTAAACTTTTGTTCCTTTGTCCAGGTTGGATCTTTCTGCTGTTGTTACTCATCACATGGCTATTGGTTCTTTACGTTTACGTGGCTTTAAAATTCGTCTTCTACCGTATGTTAGACACTGAGCTTCCCAAATACTCCTTATTCTTAAATTGTCTTTTCTCCCAAGCAGTTAGTTTCCTGTTTCTAGAGGTCTGTTAACAGTCCTGTCAACATGCAGCTTTGAGCACTGCTGTATCTAACTTCCTCACCACATCCCCCATGCCACTGCACTTTTCCTTTTGAAAACTTCAATCTCAGTATCTGCCTGCCCTGCCCCGCCATACTCTCCTCCTCCTTTCTTTTCCTCCCCCTTCTCCCTCTGTTCTGATTTGGCTTCATTTCCATTTCCTTTGCTATGATACTTTGATCAAATACTTTGACCAAAACCAATTTGGGGGGGGGGGGTCTTTGGCTTTCAGTTTTCATTATCAAGGAAAACTGAGGCAGGAACTCAGGACTGGAACCTGGAGGCCAACCTGAAGTAGAGACCACTGAGGAATGCTGCTTATGGACTTACTCCCCTGCCCTGTGCTCAGCCTCCTTCTTTGTATAACCCAGGACCATGTTCCAGGAGTGGCACCACCCAGAGTGAGCCAGGCCCTCCCACATCACCTAATGATCAAGAAGATGCCACATAGATGTGCCACAGGGCAACATCTTCCTGCCTCTTCCCTCTTCCTCCCTCTGCTTCTTCCTGGATTCCCTCCGTCTTCTTCCTACTCTTCACCTGCTTTCTACATTCACTGCCAAAATTTGTGTCTGCCTACAGTTTTATACCCAAACCATTCTTTACAGTACAACCAAAGATATCTTCTAAGGAACAATTTTTTTATCCTTAACCTTATTTAAAACTTCAAGGGTCTGGAGAGATGGCTGAGCCATTAATAGTGTGTACTGCTCTTGCAAGAGACCCAAATTCAGTTCCCAAGAGCAGTGTCAGGATGTTCACAATTGCCTGTAATTCTAACTCCACAAGATCTGATGCCCTCCTCTGGCCTCTGAAGACTTCCACACAGACACAGACACAGACACACAAATGCACACACACACACACACACACACACACAACACACACACACACACACACACACACACACACACAATTAAATCAGAAAACAGACACTTCAAAATGACCCTCCCTTTGGGAAGAGGAAAGCCACCATTCTTTAGCAAAGCTTCCCAGTTTCAACTTGCCACTTCCTGTTCTTTGAAACCTTTCAATACATCATGATTTATGTTCTTGCAAAGAATAGTAGAAAAATTAAAGTTTTGTCATGCATTCATGACATTCATTAAAGATAATCTCAGGAGACTTGTATGGTGTTACACGCCTATAATCCTGACCTTTGGGAAGCTAAGACTCCACACCCATCTCTGAGTTTACCTGGGCTACATAGCAAGGCCTGGTCTCATGGCCTCAAAATTAAAATTAAAATTAACCTGAATAACTATGACCAATATCATATGCTAATGTTACTGTAGAACTGGAGGATCACCTTGGTCCTTGGGTGAGGTAACCTAAGGTTAAGAATACCATTCTTCTGTGGCACCTTCCCAAAGAATGAAGAAGAGAAGAGGAAAAGATAAGGCCGCTTTTAATAAAGTATAACTAGGGAGATGCTACTTGGAAGGCCAGGTGAGTACAACAGAGGGAAGAATCACAAGCCTCAAACCTTTGCTGGAGCTTTTATTGGGGTGGGCTTGAAGACCACATCCTGCCCAGAACAGCATGAACCCTGGACACAAAAACTGCAGTCCACCTCCAGCCAATGAAGGAATAATTAACCACATTCCATTCCCAGTGGCTTTTTCTTCGGTCAATTAAAGGCTATTTTGTGCAACTCCAAATGCAGGATGGATAATTGAGACAGGAGATAGTTAACCACAGTTATCACCTGAGTTCACCTTTTAGAGTTTCTTATCTTTGGGGCAGGAAGGCACAGCTCACAGTGCACTGTGTTTACTGTCATCAGGTGAACCTTTAGCTCTGTGGCCAGGCTGGGCCCCCAAGCTGTCCTTCTGGTTCATTTCTAAACATAACAAGCTGAGCACTTTATGAAGGCTTTGCCCAGGTGAGCCGATTATATATATATAATACATATGTATATATATAATGTATTATATTGTATATATATTGTATACACAAATACTGGCTTTTTTCCCCTTTTAATGAATTTAAATAGTTTCTATTTTTATCTTTGCTGGTCTAGAAAATTGCTTTTTCAAATGTTAGTATTTGGACGTTTATTAAGAAAATAAAGAATGGTATTGGGGCGTGGTGGCACATGCCTTTAATCCAGCACTTGGGAGGCAGAGGCAGGCGGATCTCTGTGAGTTCAAGGCCGAACTGGTCTACAGAGTGAGTTCCAGACCAGCTGGCGCTACAGGGAGACCCTGTCTCAAAAAGACCAAAAAAATTAATAATAAAGAATGCTTTATTCATTTAAAAATTCTAAACTGTGCTTATAAACTACATTTGCAGCTTTCCTGGAATTTCTAAAATTTTAAATCATGGAATATGGAAATGGGACTTAAGTTCCATTCTTCCAAATCAAAATAGTCAACTTCTAACATATACTGTACTGCTTCTGTCCCTGACTACAACACAAAGCACAAAGAAAAGTCAAATTCTTAATGATTAGCACAACTCATATGAACAGTGAATTAGAGATTTAAATTTTCATTTGGAATTAGGTTTCTTCTGCTTCATCTGCATCATGTAAATACCAGACCCCTGTTTCACACATAGCTCTACCAGAGTTCCATGTACTTAAAAATAAACTATTAAGAAAGATTAAGACAGATAATAATAGACTGATTAAGGGACGGTAGACCATTCCTGACACTGCGCAAGATTAAATATGCTAATAGGATTTGGGATTTTGAAAACCTAAATAAATTCAAAATAGAACAAGACAAGACACTCATCCTACTTCATCTTCTGGACTTTCAAACTACATATTTGCGTTTTATCCATGTTTCTCTCAGAGCTGAGCAATTTATGAAGGCTTTGCCCAGGTGAGCTGATTATATGCATGTATGCATGTATCTATATATTATGTATATACAAATGCTGGACTTTTTTCTGTTTTGAATGAATTTAAATACTCTCTATTTTAATCTTTGATGGTCTAAAATATTTGTTTGGCAAAGGATAATAGCCAAGGAAAATTGCTTGAATGTAATATATGAAGACAATTTAACAATGTTTCCTTCCGATGACAAAATATCCACCAGCTGTTTGTAACTTACTCTGTTAACAAATAAGATAGAGACATCCAGAAAAATACTCTAAACAATGTGTTTAGTCCTCTTTTATTTATGCTAAGAAAGACATCACATGCTCATTTGAATAGGCATTATCCATATCCCAATTTGGTTATTCCAAATAAATTGTGCATTTGGAAAGCAAGGAAAATGCAATTGACAAGCTAGGCTTCTAAGCATAATTGAAATTCACTCTGAATGCAGGAAGGGTCAGTTTCATTTCTAAGCTGGAGACCTTGTTTTGAATTTCTACAGTCTGCTTTGTATCCATCACAACATTAAACTCACTAATCACCAAAATGATTTCTTCATCTGTTCCACTGAATTTTCCTTCATTTTATAGTCAGTTTTACTTGAATACTTGTACTTTATTTGTGCCTTATGTTCATTATTCAGAACTTTATGAATGACTTGGACTCAAGAAAGAAAATTTTAAAGACATTTTAACATTTTCAGTTACTATATAATTTATGAATTTTATAGCAAGGTATTCTGACCAAGATGTTTGGAGTAAATAATCCCAAATCGAACCTCCTAAAATAAACTATAATGTTCCTGTTGATTGTTCTTCTTTTCTTACAATTTTTTTTTAGCATTTTGCACGATTATTGAATCTGCATCATTTCCACTCATCACAGTCCAGCTCCTGCCCTGTTCCCCCTAAATTTCTTCTCATCCTCAATGATTACATATACATATGTTTATAAATACACACATATATATTATATAATATAATATATATATATATATCTATCATATATATATATATATATATATATATGCACACTGAGTCCATTTAGTGGTGCTTGTGTGAATATGTGCTTAGGGCTGGTGACCTGGGAAGGTTGCCTGTCAGGGAGCTAGTCCATGATCTACAATTCAACCTCTACAACTAACCGTGTTGATCTTCTTATGTTTCCCAAGATTTTTATAGCAATAGCTAGATGGTAGGTAGATAGATAGATAGATAGATAGATAGATAGATAGATAGATAGATAGACAGATAGATGTTCCCCAGAAGAGTGCTTTCCTTTTCAAGGATTCAGCCAGCTCTTCTTTTTATTTCCTCATTCAGAGTTTAAATATTAGTAATATTAGTTTTTAGCCTCATTTTACTTTTCCAGAATTTTAACTTCATTTGTTCTAGTATAACTGTATGTATAAATCCAAATACATAGACTAAATTCTTTATTTGGAAACAAAACTGAAAAGTAAATTTCAACCATTTACCTTTAGGTTTGTCCTTTGGTTACCAGTCATTGATCTTTCATATAGGAAATTCCATAAGAAACCACTTAACTTTCAAAGAACTTTGCAGTAACCATGTGATGAAGTTACAATTAAAATATGTATAAAATAGCCTTGTCTTTTTTCTCTTCCAGGGAAAAAATTGTCCAATGTCCAAGTTTTCAAATATCTTTAAGATGATACAATGGGACTGTAACTGTGGTAGACCTGATTCCCAATTCTTGCATAAAATAGAATGCTTCTTTCATGGTGGTTCTCGGTTATTTTTGAAAAGTACAGGAGAGGGACTAGAGAGATAGCCTAGTGGTTAAGAGCACCGACTGCTCTTGAAGAGGACCCGGGTTCGATCTCCAGCACCCACATGGCAGCTAAGAACCGTCTGTAACTCCAATTCCAGGAGAACTTAGGTTCCAGGGGAATCCGAGACCCTCTTCTGACCTCCGCGGCATTGCACGACACGGGTGCACAAACCTACATGCAGACAGTACATTCATACACATACAAAAATAAATAAAATTAAAAAAAATAAAAGTACAGGAGAACAGTTCTGAATGTGATCCGAGTTGCAAAAATGTACACACACTGCCTAAGTGTGCTGGTATTTTACAAGACTGCCCACACCTCAATGAATTTGAGAAGTAGAATGTTAGCACTGTTTGTTCAATGTAAACCCAATCCTAACGTAATCAAATTAACCTGCTAGGTTAATCCCAAACATAATTCCATTTTCTTCCACCATTGGTCAGACTACAATTTGCACACTATTTGTTTATTTATTTATTTATTTATTTATTTAGAGTGTGTGTGTGTGTGTGTGTGTGTGTGTGTGTGAGTGTGCCCTCTTGGCAGCCTGTAGACAGCAAAGAAATCAGCTTTTTCCTTCCATCATGTGGGTTTGGGGACTCAAACTCAGGCACTTGGCAGCAAGTGCCTTTTCACAATTATCTTGTTGGCCCGATTTGCGAACATTTTTACGACAGTGGACCAAAAGATAGTTCAAATTATTTAAAGGATCAGAAAAACAAGCTAGATGACACTTAAAAACAAATGCATTTTTCTTAAAAATATTTTTGATAGTAGACTATGATTAAGACATTACACTACCAAAAAACCCTATGCAAAAGGAAAAAACCCTTACTGATATGCTACTGCATTAAATATTGTGCCCCCAAATGAAGACCAGGAAGCATACGTCCTATCTTGATCCCCCTGCATTGGCCTCCATTATACTGCCCAGGTAATCCAACAATGTCAGTCCATCTTCTGAGGAGGCTGAATTTCCATTAGCTGCTTAGTTCACAAGCTGATATCTCAGCAGTCCTCACTCCACATTGGAAGGCTAAAAAGTAAAAAAGCTGTTGGCCTAGCGGTAGCGCCGACCGCTCTTGCAGAGGACCCGGGTTCGATCCCCAGCACCCACATGGCGGCCGAGAACCGTCTGAAACTCCAATTCCGGGAGAACTCCAGTTCCAGGGGAATCCGAAACCCTCTTCTGACCTCCGCGGCATTGCACGACACGGGTGCATAGACTTGCATGCAGACAGTACATTGATACACATACAGAGATAAATAAATGCCGGGCGTGGTGGCGCACGCCTTTAATCCTGGCACTTGGGAGGCAGAGGCACGCGGATCTCTGTGAGTTCAGGGCCAGCCTGGTCTACAGAGTGAGTTCCAGGACAGCCGGAGCTACAGGGAGACCCCGTCTCAAAAAGACCAAAAACAAAACAAAACAAACAAACAAACAAAAAAAGCTGTATCTCATGTCTTTGAGGAGTGCCAAAAACACTGAGCATATGCGCCTGCCTGTAAGAATTGTAGACAGGCCAAACAATAGTGCTCCCTTTTGTTTTTTCTTTTTGTCTTTTTTACTAAGATCTCAAGTTTTGTGTCTGCATTACAGTTTCTCTGGTCTTATTATTTATTTCTGGTTGTACTTTCCTTCTGGATGCTTAAGGCCATACAGATAGTCCAGATTAACCAAGGTTTTGTTTTGTTGAGATCAATTGAGGAGCTGGTCCTCAGTGGTCTCTCGATGTTTTTTTTTTTTGGGGGGGGGGGAGGGTAGGAGCCCCTTGCTTCTTTCAGCTCTTCATCCACCAGTTCCATCCACATGAGGACAAATTCAGGTCTTGCTAGACCAGGCTTCCTTTTCTGAAGGATGAGCAGACTTTCCTCTTTATAGACTGGACACTGGCTGAAGTCCCATTAGTGGCTCTCCAAGACCTCCCTGAACAGGAAGAATGGTGACCCACTTCTGCAGGACTTTTCAAGAGATGCCCCCATGCATAATCCCCTAAGACTTGGTTGACCTCTGAGAGCAAGGAACAATGTTGTCCCCCAGGTCCCTCAGCCAAATTGGTAGGGACTTCAGATATGGTCGTTAAGCACCCAGAAAGGCTAAGTTGCACCAGCCTGTTAAATTTGCACCTATATTAACATTGTGTCCTTTGGAAACAAACTGTCTGTTATTTCCATAGCATATTTCTTGATTCACATCTTTCCATTTTAATCCCATATTACTCCAAAAGATGCACACATACCCTCCATCATATACTAAAAGTCCAAGGTCTGAAAATACGTGTTAGGTCAGCTCTAGAACCTGTCTAGGGATTCCCAATACAAGAGCATAGTTGTCTTTAGATCATGAGGAATATAATATTAATGTTTCTCATTTTGTCTTACACCTAGGTACTTGGTACTAGCATCCACAGATGAGGGATACCATTTGTCTTTTGTTTTTCTGGGACTGTGTTACTTCACTTAGCATAAAATCTTCTAGTTCCATCCATTTACCTGCAAATTTCATGATGTCATCTTTCTTTACCGCTGCATAGTACTCCATTGTGTAGATGTACCACATTTTCTGTATCTACTCATCAGTTGTGGGGCATCTGGGTTGGTTCCAGCTCTTCGCTATTGTGAAGAGACCTGCAATAAACATGGCTGTACATGTATCTCTGCTGTAGGAAGAGTCTGATGGATATATACCCAGAAGTGATATGGCTGGGTCAAGTGGTAGGCTCATTTTGAGTCTTTTCTCTTAATCATAGTCTACCATCAAATATTTTAGGAATATCTTTAATGTTTAGATAGTATATTAGCAGCATGCAATAATTACATCATAGGTTCTCAAGCAGAGGCAGTCTATTGCAAGGAATTTCTTTGCTGCCAGTTATCATAGGCTGTTTAAAGTTAGAGAACTGAATAGCAACACTGAATATTGTAGAAATGCACTTTGCTCAGTAATACTTGAGTTGTGGCAATATTAGATTATCTATTTGGATGTCACAGAAAATCCTTAACTGTAATTGATGGTTGTTGCCATAATAGTATATTGCCTGTATTTCTACCTCTAGTAATGGGCTTTATGTGTCAGATTTCAATATCCTTGAGCCTGGGCAAGTGCACAAGCCTTTTTAAAAAGAAACATGGTTTACTTGCACAAAACTGATCAGATCTGAGAGATCGTTAATGCCCTCGAAGTGGTTTTTGTGGGTGTGAAACAAATGGTGAGAATTTGAATTGTTTCCTTATTATAGTATTGAAATTAAGTCTACTTAATCTATCAAATCATGTTCATGCCCTGATTTTATGCACTTGTACCTATCAATAAACATTGTGAAAACATATTTTTATCAATTCTTTGTGAATTTTATAAAGTTTTGATCCTATTTAGACCCCTCTCCCATTCCCACCCCCACCCTACTACCCACCCCTGACTTCAGGCCCTCTATTACTGTTTTTCTTTATTTTAAGGTCTATCAAGTCTAATTTGTTTCCCCCACATGCTCTTGGGTGTGGGTCTATAAACACAAACATTAGTTTGGATTAAGCTATGGAAAATTATTTAATGAATAAAGTGAACATAGAAAATATTTTAAGATGTTGATTCTAAAATTATTTGAGATTTCTCTGTTAAGTCTTCTGGTTCAAGCCTCTTTGGAGACTTTATATCTTGTTTACATTAATACCATGACCAAATTATTTGTTCTGATGTATCAAATAACTTCAAGGTAACTTGCATTAGGAATTATGAACAAGTAACGAGGCGTGACATTGTTCACAGTACTTTAACTATTTGGCTCAACAAATAGCAGGTGGATGACATTGCCACTAAATTACTTTTTAATTTTAACTATTTCTATTTTTATGAGCATTTTGTCTCCATGTGTGCAAGTACACTGTGAGTGTGCAATGCCCACAGAAGCCAGAAGATGGCATCAAATCTGCTGGAACTGGAACTACCAATGGTTGCTAACAGCCATGTTCAAATGGGAACCAAACCTGGGTCCTCTGCGAGAGAAGTCTGTGCCCTTAACTTCTGAGCCTTCTCCCCAGCCCCACCACTAAATTATTTAAAGGACACATGACTTTGTTCTGAAGGATTTTACTGTGTAGAACATTCACAGCCACTCCTTAGGCAACAATGAGCAAAGCATAGCTTTGCTTAGAGAACAAAATTTGGTATTTATTAATAGGTATGTGAGGTATTTATTACTCTCTAGAATTTTCCAGTGTGGTTAGATATCAGTTCTCTTTGTTCTCTGCTGGAAAAGAATGAAGATGTTGCAGGAGTTCTGCATTGAACAATCCAAACACTTTCACTGCATTGTAATTTCAGCTTTTCAGGGCAGTGAAGGTCAAAACACAGGAACCCTTTGACTCTGTGAAGCTGAATGTCAACAAAATGTCACAGGAAAAGCAAGCAATCAAAAAGTCAGTGTGATTTTTCTTCTTACTCCAGCATCCCTGGCCTGCTAGCCTGCTAATTTGACCTGTTAGATTTTTGTCACAAGTCATGGTTAGCATGATGTGCAAAGATATTAAGGGGCTAACACCTGAGATTAGAACACAGCTTGGGCATGGCCTATAAACACACACTGATCAGGGGAAAAAAAAAAACAATTTAAAGAACCTGTCACTGAATATTCTTCCTAACAACTTGTTGGTTCAGGAAGAAAGAATCTGTTCTTACAGCAAAACAAAATAAATAATTGAAGCTTTCTGTGCAACAATGGATAGAAGAGGGAAATAGTGCTGAAGAAAGTGAACCTGAGTTCACAGCAAGTTTACTCAGGGTTTCCAGACCCTAAATTCTTAAAGCTTTCCAAGAGTTTTCCAAATAAACTTCATTTGTTTTGGTCTATCAATTTTTATTTTCTTAAGTAGAGTTTCTGAATCAAAGCATGAGGTATGTATAGTCTTCATGAGTGGATATGCACTGAAATTGTATATACTTCCATACTAAATCTCCAAATTGCAGCTCTAAATAAATAAATATAATATATAGTATATTGCTAAGTTTCTTAAACACATTCAAATTAGAAAATCCCTGAGTTACATTGTAAAGTCCTTAAAATTTCCATTATACCGACATTTTTTTTTTTTTTTTTTGGTCTTTTCGAGACAGGGTATCCCTGTAGTATATCTACATTTTTAAAGCCTATGCACCAGCTCATAGCTCACAGCGCTGAATTTGGTGATTACTTCTATTAAAATAAGCTCTGTTTCCCTAAACTCTTTTTTTTGGGGGGGGGGTCTTTTCGAGACATGGTCTCTCTGTAGCCCCAGCTCCTGGAACTCATTCTGTAGACCAGGCTGGCCTTGAACTCACAAAGATCCACTTGCCTCTGCCTCCCAAGTGCTAGGATTAAAGGCATGCGCCACCACACCCGGCTAAGCTGCTTTTCTTATACTGTCCAGGCCCTAAACTCTTTTACTGTAGTTGTTGTCTAATAAAGTGAGATGGCACCGGAAAGCTCCTTACAAATAAGAGAAAAGACCCCACGTTTAACAGAGCAAAATAGTGAAAAGCTTTCAAATACTTTAAGTAACAGCATTACTTACTTTCGAAGTCTGACAATGATGACAAGTGAAGCAACTAAATACATTATTTCCTCATTTCTCATCTGTCTCATTTCCTTTGATAAGACTTTAGGTTGGGGGTAGATGATACCCTCAAATACACAATGGACACTGTGGAACTGTAAGGGTTTCTTAGGGGTTTGTTATTACTATTATTATTATTATTTTATTTGATGTGTATGAGTGTATTGCTGGTATGTATGAAAGTTCACCTCTTTCATGCAATGTCCATGGAGGTCAGAAGAGAGCATCAGATTTCCTTGGAACTGGAGTTACAGACATTTGTTAGCTGCCATGTGGGTGCTGGGAATCAAATCCAGGTCCTCTACAAGAGCAACCACTGCCCTTAACCTCTGAGCTATCTACCCAGTCCCATGTCTTCCAGTTATTTAAGACATTGATATTAATAAATAGTAGCAAATTCCATGCTAGATAGTCCTCTTTTCTATCTGCATTTTTTCCTATGGAAACTTTGGTTGAATTTGCATAGTGTAGGCATGTTAATCTTCCAGAATTAGCTTCATCCATTATGTTACATTAACTCTTATGGGTAAAATAGGATTTTAGCAGTCCAACATATGAGTGTTGGGACTCTTTGCTAACCTAGTCTTCCAAACTCAAGATCTTAGCATATTGTTGCTCTAATGAACACCAAAGCCAATTTCTGTGGATCAACATAACTGCTCTTCATGTGCCTCAGCAGTGGTGGGGAAAGGAAAACTTGGCTTGTTGGATATGAAGTTTTGTCGTTTCTATTTTAAAAGTTTAACCAAGTACATTCAAAGATTTTATGTATATAAATGTGTGTATTAATATAAATAGATTTATCCCAACAAGGAGAAAAAAGCAAAGGTGTAAAGAACTTTTGATAAGCAGAGAGGGTCCCTGAAATGATCTTCACTAAGGATCCTTACTTTCAAGCCTTCAGAAAACTTTTCACAAAGAATTTTTCTTTATATCCAAATTTGGACTCTCTCACCCCTGTTCATCCTGTTTGAGTCAAATGCAAAGATGAAGTGATGTGCACATGTTACTGTAATAGCTATTTTCCTATGTACCCTTCTTATACTTTTCTTGATTTTTTTTTGTCTTTTTTGAGATAGGGTCTCCTTGTAGCCCCAGCCATCCTGGAACTCATTATATAGACCAGGCTAGCCTTGAACTCATATAAATCGGCCTGCCTCTGCCTCCAGAGTGCTGGGATTAACAAAAGGGTATAGATTAACTCCCATGCTACCCCAAATCAAAAAATACACAAATCATCAATAAAAGTATTTTAAAAAAGAAGAATGACATTAGAATGGCATGGATACTTTGAAAAGTAAATAGAAATATTCTAATTCTTTAAAAAATAAAACAGGGTGTCCCTGTAACCCAACTGGCCTAGGACTGGCTGTTAAGATGAAGCTGGTCTCAATCTCATTGAGATCTACCTGCCTCTGCCTCCTGAATGCTGGGATTAAAGGAGTGCAACATCACACCCAGTTTAGAATTTTGGGTTTTTTTAATGTTTTTAAACTTGGACTATTCATAACTTGTTTTACTTCTATGAATTTCCTTTAAAAATTAGCACAAAGGTATGGAGTGAAGGTTTATTCAATAAGGTGCTTTCCACAGAAGCATAAGGGTATTGTCCCCCAGTACCCTCAGGAAAAAAGAAACATAAATGGTGGTAAATTCCACCACTGGGGAGGTGAAGACAGGACTTGGGGATCATTGGACATTCAGCCTAGTCATACTGATGCACTGCATGTTCATTTGACAAAATAAGATGAACAGCAATTGAGGAAGACATCTAGCATGCACCTACATGCACATGTACACCACACACACACACACACACACACACACACACACACACACACAAAGTACATAACACAAACTTTATACTAAAGCCCAGAGAAACAAATGAGGGAAATGCTGATTTCTTTCTGATTCTGTAGAAAAAAGAAGCCAGCGGGCTTCACATTTATTATTTCATCATTTACTCTAGAAAAATTTAATAGTGATCATTACCCTTTTGTGAATCTTTCTTCTTTTATTGGTAATAGAGTAATATCTTCAGTGTTTCAATGAAAATAATTCAGCTTAGCAATGCAATAAAGATTTTTAAGTATTTTGGGAGAAATATGACACCAGTAAAAAAAATTTTAACAGTACTTTTCCAACTGCCTTCTCAGAATAATGGGACCCTGATGTGATTCTACAGTGGAAAAATATTGTTAGGATTTCCTGTTTACATGTTTCCTTATATTTCTGTGAATTATGGTAATAAGTCAAAGCCTAGTTGGAAGAGAGTCAGATAAAGCCCAACATAAAGGCATCAGCATGAAGAATTCCATTGACAGAACAGCAACCATGGCAACTTTTCTGAGCTTTGTTGCTTATTTTTGCAACAGAACCAATAAACACTTACAAAAATATAAATCCAAGACATCAATAATGGAATGGCTTCTTCAATATATAGCCAAAGTTCTACTGGTGATATACTTTATTTGTGGATTAAATTAAATTTTAGGCATATATGTAAAAAAAAAAGATCAGCAGCCATTGAACATGTTAATGAGCTCCTATGAGGACCTCATAGTTTTCCCATAGTTGTTTCCTTTGACATCTAGCCCTACTGAATTTGAATTAAAGATCTGTACAAATTTGTATAATATCCTGTACCTTATGGTATTTGGTACTAGTAGAAGAAAAATTTGGATTAAGTCCTTCTTGCTGTTTTAATATCACCGTTTTATTTTGTCTTTTAAATAAATTCTAATGGTTTGATCCAAGTCCCATTACACTTGTATAAACAATGTCTTATACTCATATTATTAAATGCCACATTTTTAATATTTGTAAGAAAAGGGGTGCTTAGAATTTTTTATTGAAATGAGAGATCCTTAAAGATTGTAAAGTAGGGAGATGGTATGATTAAATTTATGTTTTGAAACATCAGTCTGGCTGCTATATAAATATTAAAGGATATGAATATAGAAGAAAACTATTTAGAAAATTATTGTAATAATCCAGATTTTGAACATAAATATTTTTAAATACATGTAATACATGTGTTGTGTATGCACTTGAAAATAGAGGAAAGCAAAGGTGCTGATGGTTTGGATGAGGAAAGTTAGAAGAATCAAAGATGATCTCCAGGGACTTGATTTGAACTGGATGCGTGCAGAAGATGCCGATGGAGATTAGGAAGAATCACAAGAAAAAGAAATGGAGAAAGCAGAAGTTGGTCATCAAGGGCTCAACTAGAAACACAAGTTTGAGGTCACAGTTATATATCCAAGAGGACTTGTCTACTTAACAGTTGAATTATTTCAGTCTGGATTTCTGAGTTTGTTAAATTAGCAGTTTCGGAGTGAAATTACAAATTTCAGAATCATTTTTAAAGATGACTTTAAAGCTATGTAAAACAAGAGTCTTAGGAAATGTTGCTGAAGAAATGAAAGGAACATTGGGAATGACAAAAGTTGGATAATGGCCAGGGAATGATCAGTAAACTTGCCTGCAAGAGAAACAAGTGGAGAAGGGCAAGTGCAGGACAGACAGTGGAGTGCGGCTCTGCAGAACTGAGAGCAAGGAGCAGAGTGTTTCTTTCTTGCTCAAATTATATTCAGAGTATTAATGAAATGAGAACCAAGAAGTGACTGGCTTTAGCAATCTGGATGTCAGTTGTGACTTGGACAAGAGTCTTCCTCTCAGTGGAGCTGAAGGAGATAATGGGATGCTCTAGTGAATTTGAGAAAAAGATGTGAGAAGAGTGTTAAGTCAGAAGACACAAATCATGCAAGATTGTTGCTGTCAAGTTGAAGAGGAATGTGGCAGTCAATGGTGAAGTAAAGCTGCAGACAGAAATTGATGCTGAAGCAAAGGCGAGAATAAGAGAATAAATGCAGGAAAATGGTCCACAGATACTAATATCACCCACAAAATAAGGGATTTGATAGAGCGTGAAATAAATTTGAAAAAATTGGTCATTTTGGTACTGGAAAGTAGAAATCTTTCTAGTCAGCTGTTTTTTTTCATATAATCTAAGTATTACATCCATCTACAGCATAGGGAGAGTGGTAACAGGAGGCTGGAGAAGAAGGTGGAAAACACCTGCCTAGATAGGAAATATGCAAATGTTATCAAATTATTGTAGGGAAGCTTTGGGCTGACAGGCATCTCCCTATAAAATTAAAAATTAAAAACTGGAGCCTGGAGAGATGGCTTAATGCTTAAAACCACTGACTGCTCTTCTAGACCACCTGGATTCAGTTCCCAGTACCCACATGGCAGCAAATAACTGTCTGTATCTCCAATTCCAGGGGATCCAACACCCTCTCTGGCCTCTGCAGGCACTGCACAAAATACGCACACATATACATGCAAGCAAAACACTCAGATGCATAAAATAAAAATAAAAAATTGTAAAATGTAAAACTCCAAACCATGTATGAGAAAATCCAACTATATTCTAATTTTTCCAGAAACTTTTTGAAAAATTCAAATTCTTCAATTCTATAAAAACATTCTTTGATACCCATGTGTTACTCGTGTCTGAGTAGTCTATGATGAGTTTGTTATGCTTTTGTTAAAGAAAGGAAAGAGACTAGAGAAAGCATTAAAATGATTGAACGTCTTAAAAAAGAGGGTCACATGGGACAGAATGAATACAAACTAGAGTTGGGGCTCCTAAGGACCATTTCTTCCTACCCCTCATTTTACTTAGTGTCAGTTTAGAAATGTGGTTGCAGCATGTTGTATTATACAAATAGGAAAAGACTTTGCATACATTAGTGTAGAATTGATAGTGCCCCTATAGGCTGCATATGGGAGTCAGATAAACCAATGACTCTGGGCGCTGCCAACAGCTGATTTGACACCCCTTAAAGAAGTGACTAACAAGGGAGATAAATTGTAGGGAAATTTTTCAACAATTTTTTTGGTTATAAAACTGGGACTTGGTGCTGAAGAGATGGCTCAACAGTTAAGATAACTAGCTGCTCTTGCAGAAGACACGAGCTCAATTCCCAGCACCACATTGTGGCTAACAACCATCTATAACTCAGTTCTAGGGAATTCAACACCATCTTCTGTCCTCTGTGGGCATTGCATGACATGGGTGCACTTGTATATATCCACTCAATACACACATACACATAAAATAAAAATAAAGCAAAAATTTAAAAACCTGGAATCAGGATTAAGTTCCCAACACAAACATAGTGGCTAATAACCATCTGTCCATGTCTTCTTCTGGCCTCCATGGACACTGACCATATGTGGTACATATACATACATTCAGGAAACATATACATATAAAATAAAAATAAACAAAAATTTTTTAAAGAATGAGAAACATGAAACTTTATTAACTACCAACAAATCAAATACATAGTAAAAACACATTTAGAGACACAAAAGGGAATCTTATATTAAAAATATAATTAGGCATAGATTGGCACTATCCACCAAATTCATTTATTCATGCATATTTCTGTGTCCCTATATGTCAGGCACTTTGCATATCGAACAGTACATTAAACTTCTGAAAACAAAGTGTGTGCTCTCTCATAGCTAAAATAAAAGCCTGCTATAAAATGTCCTCAGTATGATCAGAAGCAGTCCAGGGCATCTGTATTAGTCACTACTCCGTTTCTGCTATAGAACCTCCATGACCAAGGAAACTTATAAAGGGAGGAATTTACTGGAGCTTATGGTTGAGTGTCCCAAGGGAATTAGAGTCCATCATTGCTGGGAGACATGCTGGCAGGAAGTGGCCAGGAAGGAACAGAAAGCAGAGCTCAAGTGAACACAGGGAGCCAGAGAGAGTGACTGAAAATTCACAGGACTGTTTGAGCTCTCTGAGCCCACCCCAAGTGACAAACTTCCTCCAGCATAGCCACACCTTCTAAGACCTAAAACAATGCCACCAACTGGGCACAAAATGTCTTCGAACACTTGGAGCCTATGGGGAACATTCTCAATCAAACCACCACAGCACCTAAACAATATGAGTCTGCTCAAAAGGAAGTTTGCCTAATCCCTACCAACCTGTATTCAGGTCCAGTTTGCCACCATTAGAGAGATACAGAAATCAAGGACAGTCTGAATCTTATTTTCTCATCTGCAAAATGAGAGCACTTAGGCCAGTTGGCTTTGCAGGCAGTACACGGGGCTAATTATGCATGTCACCTAGTAAATGTATGTACAAACTGTGGGAAGGTAAAGAACAACAGATGTCATTTGACTAGAAGAATTCATGACGTTTGTGATTCTCTGAGTCAACTCCTTTAGGAAGAATTTATTTCATTTCTATCACAGGGTAAAGGAAACAGCCACACAGAGATTGCAAGATATGCTGAATAAGCAGCTGAGTCGCACAGCAAATCGAGATCTTTCTGCATCAATGTCTGTATTCAGTGGGGAACACCACATTTTCTGTTCCCACTGTATGGAACCATAAAGAAATAATTTATACGCCACAAAATTCTTTTATAGCATTTTTAAAATTTGAAATATATATATATATATATATACATATATATAAAGAGAGAGCAAGAATAACAAATAAAAGATATTAAATTACAGCCAGCGTGGTAGCACGCTCCTTTAATCCCAGCACTCAGGAGGTAGAGGTGGGTGGATCTCTGTGAGTTCAAGGCCAGCCTGGTCCACAGAGCGAGCTCTAGGACAGCTGGCACTAAAAGGGAGACCCTGCCTCAAAAATACCAAAAAAAAGAAAAAAAGACATTAAATTATATATTTTTAATCCTTACCCCATCCAATTCTCACACTGACTTTCAAAAAGAAAACATTATTGCTCACTGTGTCAGCTGTAGGGACTTATTTGTGCTTATTGAGAGAGAGAGGGAGGATAGGAAAGACAGTTGGAAAGTCCCAATGAGTTCTAGTGAAGGAAGATACCATAAGAAAGAAATATGTGCAGAAAGTTATGAAGCTCTGATACTCGATACAATATGGAGGACTTGCAATCAATCAACGCCATGATGTAAGGGAGGAGGAAAAAATTGAGCTGAGGATAATTTAAATAATTTTTTAGCAAAGCTGGCCACAAGCCAGCTCTATTTAATTTGGGTTACTCAAAAAGCATCTTGGTTGATTGATCCAAAGCACAGCTTGCTCCAAACTACTCTCAAGAATATGCTCTTCCTTCGCAGGCCACTATCCTTGGGCTTTGCATATAGTTTAATGCTTTTAAAGCGCTGATCCAATTAACAAAAGGCGTAACTGTGCACAAAGGCAGACACCTACTTACAGTGCTACCTGACAAGTTATGAGGCTTTCTTTCCCCAAATGCCTCTTCTAACACCTGGTATTACTTAAGCCATCACCAGCAGGGAAGAGAATATTTTGTTTTACAGTATAGGTAAAGAATTTGATCCTTCACAAAGAATTGCCAACTCTGCTAATATGTGTATTCAAACTTTCATATTTAAATATAATATGTAGGCTGATAGTGTTCTGAAGGCAAAATATCTCCCCCACACCACTTCAACAAGGCTAAAACTGATGACATCATTAAGCTTGGGTAAAAGCACAAAAATGTAAGTATTTCTACTACAAGAAAAATGAAATATAAAATTATAACAGCATGATTTTACAATTTATGTCCTATGCACCTACAAAGTTATATGTATGCATGTAAGTGTGTGTGTGTGTGTGTGTGTGTGTTTGAATTTTTACATGGTATGCATCATTACAATTAACAGTTAATGGTGGGACTGTGGAGGTTTGGGCACAGCAGTCTGTAGATTGGTTTTGCACGAAGGATGCTTATACTCATGGATTATCACTTATAGCTAAAAAATGAAAAAAAAAAAACCTGAAAGATGCAGGACAGTTATGGCAGAATACATGATCTGGGATGGGGTGGGGGTGGGGGAGAAGGGAAAGGGAAATATGCCTGATCTGAATTGGAAAATGATGTACGAAATGCACAAACCATCAATAAAAATTAAAAAAATAAATAAATAAATATAGAAAATACTGGTAGGAGAATAAAATGTACTACAAGTAGTGCCATGGAGAAGACAAAGATTCTATGCTGACAAATTGGTAAATGAATTAATTAGTAATTTGATTAGCTCTAAATACTAACTGAAAAATAATTTCATATTTAGTGCTTTAAAGGGTAGTGAAAACCGAAAACCCACAGCTTCCAAAAATGAGAAGGAAAAGAAGAAAAGCCTATAGGAAGTGGAAGCTCTTGAATGCGACAGTGTGTAAGTCCAGTTCAATGTTTTGAGGAGTGTGTATAAAATGAACATCACCTTACATAATTTGTTCATTATCACAGAGATATCTGTATAAAGGAAAATATGTAGTAATAAATGCTATATAATGATTTAAGGGTTTTGAGCATTGTTATGTACATACTTCTGCATTCATTATCAATCACATATTCTGTGGCTAAAAAATTTTAAATAGATATTTACTCATTTAGATACATTAAGCTATTAAGATTCCACAGAATTCTTAAAATCTAAGTACAGTAGTATATGACTTTCTCAATCCTATCTTCTTGGTTCTACACATTGAAGTGTAGTCAATTGAAAAGTACTACAAAATGTAAAATTATAGAACTGGAAGGGCTATGAACTGAACTACTCTGGGCATGAAGGTGCTATTTTAAGAGTAAATCATAAGATCTAGTTCTTAAAGGCAGTCTGTCAGTCTATAAATTGTCATAGTGTCTGCCCTCTATTGTAAATGGACTTTACAGAGATACGTCTCCTTGTCTCTTCTTCCATGACATCCACATTACAGCTCTCAAAATGTAACCAGGTCCTTGGAAACTGCTAGTAGCTGTCAAGGAATGAGCCCTTCATTTCGGGGTTGAAGAGAGAAAATGTAAATTGTTAGACTCTTCAAGTACCTTAGTATACTTTTTTCCTTTTCCTTTGAAAGATCACTTAATCTCTGTGTGGGTATTCATATAGCTAGAAGAAATATATATATATATATATAGGTGTGTTCACATATATCTATGTTTAAATCTATAACATTTAAAAGGAATAAGAAAAATTACCAATTTTTATTTTAATTGGCTTGTTTAAAATATCAATTTGAGAGGCTGGCAAGATGGCTCAGTGGGTGGGGGTACATGTCACCAAACCTGATGACCTGAGCTAGATCGGTCAAGTTATCTTCCACATGCTCGCTGTGGCATGCACAACTGCTCACATGTACACACATAAAATCAATCAGTGTAAAAACTAAGCTATCCTTTTGAACAGTTGCTTCACTGTTTGCCATGATATGATTGTTGCCCATTCCTTCTGTTTTCCTCAACAACTTCCTCAGATATAAAAACAGAATATTTCTACTGCATCCACTGTGTTTTATACATGAGCAGGTGCTCCATGCTCATGTTCAAAAACTTCTCATAGAACAAAGTCAAATATATGAGCATTAGAAAGCAGGACAAAGTTGCCAGTTGACAATCCTTAGGCCAAACCATGTGCCTTCATCCATTGGCCACCATTTACAGAGAGGGGTTTTTTTGTTTTATTTTTTGTTTTAATTTTTATTTATTTTTTGTATGTGTATGAATGTACTGTCTGCATGTAGGTCTGAGCACCCGTGTTGTGCAATGCCGCGGAGGTCAGAAGAGGAGGGTCTCGGATTCCCCTGGAACTGGAGTTCTCCTGGAATTGGAGTTACAGACAGTTCTTAGCCGCCATGTGGGTGCTGGGGATTGAACCCAGATCCTCTGCAAGAGCAGTCAGTGCTCTTAACCGCTAGGTTTGAGCCAATCCTTCTTAATTCAATTGTTTCAAAGTAAATTCATTGTAAATTTAGATTCTAGCTCTCTCTTGAAAAATTACATTATGTAACTATGTAACATCCCTTCTCCCACAGCAACTATTGGAGGAAGATAAATGGCAGAGAATGTATACCAAGTCTACTTCTTCATATTTCTCATATGGATGCCACAGCATTTGCATTTGTGATAATATCCTATGAAAATCTCAAGGCTAGACTGGAAAGATGGCTCAGCAGTTAAGAGCACTGGTTGATCTTGCAGAGGACTCAGGTTCAATTCTTAGAGCCCACATGCCAGATAACAACCATCTGTAACTCCATTTCCAGGGGCTCTGACACCCTTTTCTGACCTCTGAAGGCAGTGTACAGCATTGGTGCACCTACACACATGCAGGTGTAACACTCATATACATAAAATGAAAATAAATATATGAGAAAAAGAGAAGGGGCCAGAGGGATGATTCAGTGGTTAAGACACTGAATCCTCATGCAGAGTACCCAGGTTCAATTCCCAGCTCCCTCAGGGCAGCTGACAGCTTTCCATAATGCCAGTTCCAGGGGATCTGATGCCCTTTTCTGACCTCCACAGACATTGCATGACACAGGTGCACTTACACACATGCAGATACATACACTAAAATAAAAATAAATAAAAATATTTAAAAAGAGAAAAGCACAAGGCAAAGGACATTTCATGACCTGTTTGAAAGCAGTCTCCACCAGCCATACTGAGTCCTCTTCTGCCCTCTTTACTAACATCTTTCATAGTGGTACTATGAAGAATTAATATAGCAGAATTATTTGGCATTTGAGGTAGACTGTAGAATAATGCTCTGTTCAAATACCAGAGCATGGTAACTTTTTTGAGGAAATTATGTTTAAAATTTACCTGCATTCATTTCTTTTGAATCACACATTTTTCTCAGTTTCAGAAATTGTTTCTGAATAAAGCACATTTAATTTTATTTTCAAAAGTAACAGGCAATATTCTATAATCTATGAAAATTAATTTAAAATAAGACATTTATTTGGAATGAACTTCCATAGAAATGCACAGAAACTATTATCCAAATACTTATAAATTTTATTCATTGCATTCCATCTTATGATTTAGAACATCTGCTCTCTAGGTGGACATAAAACCTTTTTTCCTATTCTTTTTAGGTGAATCTCAGCCATCTGGTCAAGCATACCCCCAAAATATAAAAGGTTTTGAAAAAGAAGTCAAGGGAAACACTTCAGAGGTTGTTTTTTACCAGGCTGGGGCATTAGGAAAATCAAAAGAAAATGGAGAAGAGCACATGTCTGCATCTATAAATGAAAACCAGAGTTTCTCCCTTCTTACCAAAGATGACAAACAATGTCTGTCTGGCAGCAACATACACAGGAGGATGGGAAATGATGACCCTCCTTGGTCTGTCCCTCACCAGCTAGAGAAAATCTTACCTGTGGCTAGGTTTAATGACTGTGAAACATCGTTATCAGGAAAAATTACACCACAGGATTTCCCAAGCACAATAGAAGCTTTTAAGTCAGCAAAAGGCAAATGTATTACAGAGGTCAAATGCGGTGCTTTCAATGTGCAAGTAGAAACCACAAAAACCTGTAAAACAGGAGCACGGTTTCCCACAAAAAAGAGATGCCCAACATGTCACCAGCATTTTTCCGACCAGCAAATAAGGAGAAGCTCCACATCTAGGAGTCACTTTCCTAAATACAACAAAATATTGATAGAAGAGTTCAAAGCCAAAGTGCCTTCTACATGCAAAGGAGAAATTTCCAGAACTGAAACCCCCTCTGTGAATGTAAACATTATAGGAAAAGAAATTAAGATTGAATGCATGAGTAAAAACCAGAATATATTCATTAATATATCCCCTCCTGAAAAGGTGGGAAAATCAACCAAACACAGAATGAGTTCCTCCAATCACACCAGTACAGAACCTGCTGGGTCTGCTGCACAGCCTGGCACCCATCACCCTGAAAACAAGAACCAGAATTCAGATGGTTTGCAGGACTCTCCTCACATCGTGAATGCTGTCCAGAAGAATTCAGACACCATTGTAGTTTCTCCAAATTCACATCCCAGTGGAGAGAAAAATAAACCCAGCACAGCATCTTCCACCTCAGATGATCCTGAAGAGAGGGCATCTGTCACCTCTCAGCAGAAGCTCTACAAAATTATTCAGGACACCCCCAGAAAACGACTTTTCCTCACAGCTCACACTCATCTTCCTACATCATGTGAGACTTTAAGGATCACAAGTTTGAATCATACAGATTTAAGTAAAAGATCTTTTGAAGAGTCTAAGGATGTAGATAGTAGGGAAAAAAGCAACTCTGATGTCAGGGAAATTATCACATCAGATTCATATGTACACCCAGGCACAGAAGGGGCAAATGATCCCCTAAGCACTGTGGCCACCATCCTTCCCATTCGAGATGGCTCAGGCTCTGATTTTTATTCATCATCTTTTCTAACCATGAACCTCATAGGAGAAAAAGAAGTTAGCATCAGTTGCAAAGGCAGCAAAAGTCTACCAGCAGAGAGTTGTGAGAAGAATCCAAGTCTTCTATCTTTCCATCTTAGTGAATGTGCTCTGAAGTCTCCTTTACTAAGTCCATGTCAAGGAGCCAACAGACACTCAGAACCTACAGAGAATCCTGGGAAGACATTATGCTGTAGTCAATATGCTGGGGCTGTGATAGATCAGGAACAAGTGCAGAGGGATGGGACTGACAGAGACATAAATGAAGATATTTTATATAGTGATTCTTTGACAAACACACAGCAACTGCTGGAAAGGAAGAACACACAGAGGCCAACTCTCCAGCTTGCACTCTGCAGCAGCCTAGCTTCTGGGAGTCCACTCCAGGGCATTGGTCACAGCTCTGTGGTATGGAACCGAACAGAAGACCAGGCAAATCAAACAGAACTACAAGTCATGGCCTCAGTACCTGATGGGCTAGAGCAAACAGTCACTTCCCAAAAAGACAAAGAAGGCACAGTTGATTCTAATTGTCCCACGAGACCAAGAAACCCTAGAAAGGCAACCGGCAGTCTGAAGAGTGTTGAAGATGACAAATGTCAGGCAATACCAGTCACAAAGACTATACGCTGCAGAGATTTTGAAGACCGAACTAGTGAGAGTCATGATGAAGTCCATTCTCAAATGAGTTCACCATACTCCAGTGAGTCCAGCTGTGCAGGATGTGCCACAGAAAAGCTGTTTCTTATTGAGAAGCCTCTAACTGGTGGTGCAGACTTATGTAGTAATCGAGGTGACGGCATTGGACTGAGCAGTTCCCAACCAGAGTCATCAGAGTACCAAAAGACCACATTGAGAGCACACCCTGAAGATGAGAACAAACCTGATCCAAAGGAAACTTACTATCGCCTCATGGACATGCTACAGTCGCCCAAGAAGCAGAAGCCACTGAAAGGTACAGTGGCCTACTAAATCACTATATGAGTCTTTAGCTTTCCTTAACCCTGGGCCTTGGACTTTATTAGGATGAAGTACTTTTGTTATTGCTTAGGATTTTTTTCTTCAATGGCAAGATGTGTTATTTTAGAGTTCTCCGAATATAAACAACCATTTAACAGCTGTCTTCTATATTAAAATCTCTATGGCTGCAGCTTAATATAAAATAAAAAATGATTTTTCTTGGTTGATGTACTATCAAATTTTCTAGGAGAGTTTGGTGTTTTTCTCTCGTAAGTATTCTACCATTGATTTCTGTCTCATGAGGTAAGCATGTTTAAAAATAGGAAGAATATGTAATGAAGTATGTTTTCAAACTTGGTTATGGTATTGCACAGGTGTGGTTATGTGTGTCTCTGGAGGCCATGTGGAATAGTAATTAAGGCAAAGGACAAAAACCAGAAATATCCATGGCTAATCCCAGTTGAGCCATCCACAGAGCCTTTGACCTCAACCAGCCTTCTGACCCCCTTGTGCATTGCCTAGTCTTGCTCAAAACATTGATACAACCCAGGAGCTCTAGAGGCCCTGAGAAGGGCTTGGATGGAAGCTCTTTCCTAAATACATAATGCTGTATATCTGGTTTCAATCTTGGAGCAGCAAAACGTCATTTTGGTCACTTCATAAAATGCACTTGTGTTTCTCTCGATGAGTCCAAATTGTTTTATATTTAATGCTAGACAGCTGGAGAGCTGGGTTTTCATATATGAATCACTAAATTATAACATTTGGAAGGCATGGTGCACATTAAACAGTGTGACCTCTGAACTAGACAAAAAAGAAGAGCTGGGTATAGAATTACATCAGAGGGTAAGAGAGCCAGTCTGGCCTTTGAGAATAAAATCCTAAATTGTTCTTCTAGCAGATAAGGATTTGTGTTGTTCAGCTAAGAATGAGCTGTCATATGTATAAGATCTGAGCTGATGAACTAAAAGTTCTACATTTTTAAAAGTGAAGAAACCAGAAGGAGGCCAGCCTGAGAAAATCACAGACAATAATAATAATCGAGTGATATTTTATATGGCATAGACAAGTTTATGAACAGTCAGTTATGTGTGATATAATACAACTTACATGCAAACATGTATGATATTTTGTACTCCCGCACCTATGCAAAAAGAGTGATCTCAAGAGCCCAGGGCAAGGCATAGAGTATAAAGGACTACAGGTATGATAAAGTTTGACAGCCCAAATTTTGCACCTAAACAGATGAATAAAAACATTCCTTTTCTTGTAGAAAGGGACGGCTATCAGGATAACTTCCAACAGAGTTGGAAATTGGGAACTTCCCACACATATGCTTATTTTAACAGCTGTCCATGTGGTTACAGGCCCAGTATCCCAGTTGTTTCTGGAAGGCTGTGCTTTCCTCCAGTAGGACTCCTCCTGATCCACATCTTCAGTTTTCCTTCTCACTTTATGGGTCTCCCCTACTTTCAAGAGGACCACCTTCATAACTCTTCTTGGGGTGCCCATTTGGCCATATAACAAAAATTAGTGTTTAGGTCATTTTTAAAGAACAAACATGTATTTGTTGCAATTCTAGAAGCTGAAATACTGAGGATCAAGGTAGCAATATTAGGTGTCCAGTGTGCCATCTTGCTGTTACCAAGATGTCACTTTATTGCTGTGCCCTTGGATGGCAGAAGGTAGAAAAGCAAAAAGGACTTGGCTTTTATTCGTCAGTCATTTTAAAGGACATTATCCTATTCATGAAAGCAATGCATGCAAGACATGGCCACTTACTAAGTAAGTTATTAGGATTATATTGGGCCTTAGCTTCCAAAACACAGATTTTAAAGAGACACCTACATTAAAACTATAGCATTCAGTAAAATACTTTTGTTTAATAAATTAACACATTGTTCCTTTAAAGCGAGTGTATATTTTATTTTTTTAATTTTATTTATCTTTTATGTGTATGAATGCACTGTCTGAATGTAGGTCTGTGCACCCGTGTCATGCAATGCTATGGAGGTCAGAAGAGGGTGTCGGATTCCCCTGGAACTGGAGATTGAACCCAGGTCCTCTGCAAGAGCAGTCGGTGCTCTTAACCGCCAGGCCATCTCTCCAGCCCCGGAGAGAGTGTATATTTTAACAGGGTACTCCAGAGACTAGAGAGTTTGCCTTCCAGCCCTAGTGCATTTCTTGACTCTTAGAAAGATTCAATACCATGCAGTGGGTATTCATGGGATGGGAGAGAGGCTCAGACATAAATAAAGATTATTCTGACCTATGTTAATAATATCACGTGAGACTTTTCTATCAAGTTCAGGTATACTAGCATTATAAGTAATAAATTCGACTATCGAGTGATATTTATACTTACATTTAAGCTTATATTAAATACAATTTTGTACAAAATTTGTAGAAGTACTTTAAGTACATAGAGGGTAATTGAGCCAAATGTCCTCCACATTCTTCACAAATCTGAGATTCTACCAAGACCAGGCATAAGTGTATGCTGTAACTAGTGGGATTTCAGTAAGCCCCAATTTTTTTGATGCTTGCATAGTGTAGGCCATGTGCCTTCTCCTAATTTAAATATATGTGAAGAGTCTAAATGGAAACTTTTCCCACCATGCGAGGTATATTTCCATCACACATGATTTCCTAGGCTTATAGGACTTCCTTATTTCCCAAAAGACTAGTAGGACTAAAAGAATTAATGTTATACTGAAAATACTTGACATTAGAAAATTACCTTTTTCATTTATGTTTTCAGAGTCAAGCTGAAATCTCGATTTCAACAAACGGTGAAACTAAAACAAATTTTGTAGTGCTTTTAAGAGTTCCTTAGGGCAAAAGTTACCTTATTCATCACTGTAGTCCCAAGAAGCATAATCACAGCGATTAACATTAACAAAGTAAGAATTAAGTATTACAGGATAAATGTTGTATTGCTGTGAAATCTTTTATTTCCTAGGAAAAAGGTGTCACCATCAGAGGTATAGAAAATTAGAGTAAATGAATAATGATTCTTCTTCTCCCTACCTGTTCAGTCTGACAAGTGAATTTAAATTGTTTTACTAATGGATCATCAATAATAAACATCTAGGTAAAGAACATTGTCTTATCAAGATGTGTTCATATTTATTATCTAACTAGTTCTGGGTATAATTTTTATATTGATAAATTATATTTTTACCAAGACCAAATTGTAAAAACTCATTTGCTTCTAGGAGTAAAATAAATTAAAAGTCAAGTTTTAAGATCTAAGTTGCTTGTCTTTTTTATAGTATCAAAAATATTACCCAATTCTAATGTACTTTGGTTTTCTTTTTAGAATTTTTTAAAGTTTTCATTGTATTATAGTCTTTTATTTGTAGTATTTTTCTTCTAATAGTCTAATGCCATTGTGTGTAATAACAGAAGGCAGATATATGGGAGTACTCAAGTCTTAATTTCTCTCTCTCTCTCTCTCTCTCTCTCTCTCTCTCTCTCTCTCTCTCTCCAACTTTAGCAAATAAGATGTGAATGAAGTTATTTTTCAAAACTATTTCATATCCTGTCTTGAAGCACTGTCTCACTTTGGTACTTAATGTGATTTAATTTAGATCAGAATTTGAAAATAAATAGCCTCCGAAAGCTATCACAGGAACTGGATCCAAGAGGTGGAAGAGCCAGTGATGGTTCCCAAGAGGAAGCAATAGACCAGTGTGCCAGGCGGAGGCAGCAGTTCAAGGATGGAAAGAGATGCAGCTCAGTAGGGGACAGTTCCATGGTCAGCAACATCACTGAAGGCTCCAGTGAGTAAAATTCTGCTTTCCTAAACCACAGCAAAGGCAGACCTTCCTGTCTGCATCAAATCCCTTCTTCATCTCTAGAACATAGATTCTGTTGATTGAACATGATAATGTGGTGATTTTATGGTTTTACCTTAAAATAGTTTTTTAAATAATTAACTTAAGGAAGCCCTGCTTGGTAAATAACATTCAGAAAACAGTTGCTAAAACCTTCCAAAGCTTCTTTTCTCTTTAGAATCTATGCGTGTTAACTGTCAAATTGTTTATTGAGTTAATTTGTACTGTACTTCAAAAAACTACATGTTAGTATACAAAAATATGTATAATGTAAAAGGTTGGTCAGTATGGCTGATTATAAATCAAAAATTTTCTTCTTATTTTAATATTTTTGAAATGCCTTTAGACAGGTCTGTATTTCACCCAAATATTTTCTCTAGCTAGTGTTACTTAACATGCACTGTACGTCAGCTTCACAATCAAAGGCAACTGAGTATGGGTGATAGGTCATCACTGAAGAAATTTGACTAAAGTAAAATATTGGTTAAAACATGGGGACAGAGATAATAATTTAGTATATACTACAACATATCTGAGTCCAAGATTGTAACTGATTAATTTGTTAAAGGGTACTTTGCCCAACAAATAGGCATTACCTATTTGTACATTATTTGCAAAATCAAATCAATTTTGGAAAAAGATACCTATACCAAAACCTCTGTGAACTACATTTTTTAAAGGAATAAAACAAAGAAATGCCCAATGTTGTGATACAGATGTTTTTATGAAAAGACAATGATGAGAGACCCAAATGGCAATTAAGATAATACCCAGGAGATGCTTTTGGCATCTTGCGTCTCCCCATCCCTGGATTCCCAAGACCTGTAAGAAAGGCTCTCCAGGGGCTGGAGAGATGGCCTAGCGGTTAAGAGCACCAACTGCTCTTGCAGAGGACCTGGGTTCGATCCCCAGCACCCACATGGCGGCTGAGAACTGTCTTTGACTCCAGTTCCAGGGGAATCTGACGCCCTCTTCTGACCTCCGCAGCATTGTACGACACGGGTGCTCCAACCTACATGTAGACAGTACATTTATACACATAAAAAATAAAAAATATTTTAAAAAAAGAAAAGCTCTCCAAGCCACAGTTCAGGGAAGTCTAACCCGTGAAAGTCTATCCTGTATACTCAGGCTTGCCTATAAATTGAATGAAAATAACTTACATACCAAGTAGCAGCTCCCTTCCCCCCATGTAAATCCAAAGTCCCCACATGGACTTGGTGACCTCTGCCCCCAGTGACAACATGGCGAGAGAGAGTCCTGTCTCATGTGGTGGGCCTTTTATAAGCCTCCACCCCTCCCAAAGTCCCAGAATTCCAAAGTCCTGTGCACTTTCTGTGGGGATGCCAGCATCTCGTTAATGTCACAACTGGTCTGGTCTGCAAACTTAGCCCCTCCCATTAAGTACTCAGCTGCTCCAGGTGATGAGTCAATTTCGAAGAAGTTGGTCAAACGACAATGATGATTCATGAACGTTAGAGGTGTCATTTATTTTCCAGAATAAGGCAGAAGCCTAACAAAGTTCAGAAGTTGAAAGAATCCATAAATATTCAGGGAAAATTATAAGTAACTAGTTAAACACTGTGCTGTGCTGCTACCCACAACATTCTTTTTTTTTTTCAATGTATGTTTTTATTGAATATTTGTGCATTTCATATAATACATCTTAATTCTTTAGTCATGTGAACAGTGAAGAATGAAATTTATGTCTTTCATTTTGTTCTGGGACTTTTTATTCCTGTCCTTTTATCACTGCCCAATTCTTCTAGGACCTTCTTTATGCTAGACAACAAGGAACTAGAATCTGGAACCAATCTTACCATTGTGTTACTACCTACAGAGAATATCTAACTACCGTATGCTACTCTGTCGGATTGCTCTGTTCTCACACTACTGCTCCTAGCCCCTGTGCAGATCTTAAATCTGGCTCCTGAAAGGTTGACCTTACCACTTCATTGTGTTCTAGCATTAATTTCCTTTACTTCTATTCCATCTTAACTTTATCAACTGCTATATTCACAGACTACAAAATTTGGTATATACTTTTTTTATAAATTTTTATTTATTCTTTGTGTGTATGACGGTACTGTCTGTATGCAGGTTTGTGCACCCATGTCATGCAATGCCACGGAGGTCAGAAGAGGGTGTTGGATTCCCCTGGAACTGGAGTTAAAGACAGCTCTCAGCCACCACGTGGTGCTGGGGATCAAACCCGGGTCCTCTGCAAGAGCAGTCAGCACTCTTAACTGCTAAGCCATCTCTCCAGCCCCGGTATATACTTTTAAAATATTTGCTGTCTCATAACTCAACCTCATGGCTGCTTTTGGTACCAACTATTTCTAACAGTATTTAATTTTCTTTTTTCTCTAGTAACAGTCTAATAACTGTTGACACAAAAGCATAACTCTCACCTCAAAAGGGTTAAGAGATAATTTATTCTGGAGCCAAATATGAGTGACCATGGCCTGGGAACATAGATTCAGGTTACCCCCATACCATGTTCCACCATGGTAACTGTTGCATTACTGTTTTATAGTGTCAGAACAAAGAAAAGTCATAAGTCAAGACACTTCAAATACATTGGTGGATAAATTCAGTAGGTAGGTGTATTAGTCAGGGTTCTCTAAAGAAACAGAATCAATAGAATGAATATATAGCTATATACAGATTTATTGATTTGCTCATGGGATAGAATTCAAGGAGTCCAACAATACCAATGCCGCACTGGAGAGGCTGAGAATCTAGGGAAATGCTCAGTCCGTAAGGCTGGATGTCTCAGTAGTGCCAATCTAGTGCTGAAGGCCCGATGGATTCCAGGAGATCTGCCGGTCTCGGTACACACTGGGATCCAAAGCAGCAAGACAAGCTCACCAGTGAGAGAGAAGGCAAGCCACAGGGAAAAAAGGACCAGCTCCCTCTGCCATGGACTTTTATACTGCCTGCCATACTGCCTGCCAGCAGAAGGTAACACCCACATTTAGGGTGGGCCATCCGGCTTGAGGTAGTCAAATCTGAAGATCTCTTTCTCATATTTGTTCATCACTATTCCAGTCAAGTTGACACCCAGGATTAACCATCACAATGGGTCATAGCAAAGTGGGGTGGTTTCTACTATAGGTCTCAGATACTAATTGACAGTCTTAGCTTTTTCATTGGTGAGATCTGGTGTTCTGCTAAGTTAGCATATTTTTAAAGTTTGTTTTTATCTGTTAGTTACAGGATGTTAGTCAGATCCAGAGTCGGGAAAGGACTGACTATTTAGGGGGTAAAACAGGGCCCAAGATAAAATGTAACTAAGCTCTGAGTCTGCAACGTTTCAAACTCTCCAGTTATTGAAGTGTTAAGCAATTGATCAGACTTGCAGGAAGGTCAGTCCAAGATGCAGGATTTTTCTGGGAACTTTCTTTCACAGTTCCCTGGGTTGGCCAAGCATCAATTTTGTGGGGGTGGGGGATTGGGGGGCAACCACATATTTTTTATTCCCACATTGCTAGGAAGGCTTATTCCTAGAATCTGATGTAGATGAGGCTCAGTTGTAGGCAAGATAGCAGTCAGTCTTCCTGAGAGGAGAATAGCCAGATGGTAGAGCCAGTAAGAAAGAAATTCTTGGATCACATGAAAACTATTTGCTATCATTGACATAACATTTGCTTGTGACATAATAGGATGTTTGTACCTAAATTAAAATAATCAAGAACATTGTTCAGTCTAAAGGACTAAACGTAACATATTAAGGAAACATAACACAAAAAAATGAGAGTGACTATGTTTCCCCCTACATTTATGGTTTTCTATACTCTATGAACTAGTTTACTGATATTTGGAATATTTAAATGAATCTATTATCTTGTAATTTTTTGGTTTCTCCTTAGATAAGTTAGACCTTATAGTTAGAACTTTACAGAGTGGCTAGCTCTAACCCTAGTAGTTGTTATTTGTGGATAAGGACTTCATTTATTGTAATACTGGTATCATACCAGATTTAGACTGAGATTTAAAAAAGAGAGAAATGAAACATATAGAAATTAAACAATATGGTATCCTTTAAACTTTTTTTCTGAGAATTTCCTCACTGAGATAACAAATAATAACATTGAGACAAGAGATCAAACCTGTTAGAAAAATCAAAATTTTGTAGGCCTTAAAGACTTAACTAACTACATCTTTTTATTTTAATCATTAGAAATGGAAATGGGACTCTAGAAGGAGTCATTGTATTATTGACCATTTCCTTAGTAAAACAGATAGTTCAATTACTATTTTTATCCTGGATAATTATAATACACAGGACACCTTGGATGCTCATTTAATCAAGGAAGTACTTAAAACTATAAAATATCATGAATATTGTTGTTATTAGAGTGATATTTTATATAATTTGGATAAGAAGGATTAACCCAAATCTGGGTACTTTTTTCTTTAGAAAAAATAAGTTTGTAGTCACTTGTTAAATATTGGAGTAGCTTATAGGGCCTTTTAGTCTAATTGGATGGATTTAGTTAAAATATATATACTTTGTATAACTAATATATGAATATATATAACATAAAAATTTGATTTTGGAAACTGGGCTTCTTAAAGTGCATTTGCTTGAACTTCGTAGCACAGGAGCAGGTTAGGAATGCAGTTTTTCTCTCCAGCTGAATGGAGTGTTCAATGTGATGTTTCTTTTCTCAGTTGATGATATCCTCTGATTTTCTCTAACCTTTAAGGAAGACTCTGCAACTAATTCCGAATTTTTAGTAATCATATTTAAAAGCCCTTGTTTTTCTAAGCAAATTAACATTTAAGAAAAACTTGTTGTTACTGTTGTAACTAATACTAAAGGATTAATTTTTAATTCATTGAATTAGTACCTTAAAGTTTTAATAATCTTTATACTATAATGAATTTAATTATAATTTTACTTTATTTAAGTTTAGTTTTCTTATTTTTTACAGTGTACTAGTTAATTTTTAACCTTAATTTGCCAAACATACAACAACAATAAAAATATAGATCTCATATCTACTAAATGAAATTTTAGGAGGTTATATTTAAAACACAGAAAGCACAAATGACTTCTTAAATATCTAACAATAATAAAGACAGGTAAAACAATAATCTTTTTTCTTAACCAATTTAAATTATTTGTTAAAGAGTAAGTCATTATAATACTCACTTTGGAATAATTTTTTTTTTTAATTTACTTTTTATTAGGGCTTGAGGCATACAAAAGATGAAATTTTGACATTTGGCTTTCTTTTTCCATCTGTTTACCTTCGTGGTAATTATGTTAATCATTTAACAAATCTTTTGCTAACCTATATTTTTAAAACTTAAAACAGAGGTGAACAATTACCTCAAATATGTTATTATAATATAACACATTAAGAGTAGTTATGAACTTTAAGTCTTAAATTTTAAGATGTCTGTGTAAGCCTTGAAGCAGGTATTTTTAAATGACCAATTTTCTTTACAAACATTTAGAGCTGTTTTTACATAGACTTGGCAAAGATAATGCACCTTGTCAAACTTGGTTGGCTTTAAAGATCCGGTAGCTATCAAAAACGTCATAAATATTTATATTTACAAACACATAACATACATACAAAATATACCTAAAAGTAGTAGATAAGTGATCTTTCTTAATCTTTGGAATACAGTTTATTGCATTAGGAAAGAAGAGAATGTTATAGAACCAGAATTGAGACAAGGATCAAGGAGATAACATTCTGACCAGACTTTAAACGTACTTTGTCTTTAGAAGGGTCTTTAAATATTTAAATTTAACCTCACTTTAACATCTAAATTTTAAAAATTTAGGACCATTAGTCGCTTCTACTTGTTTTGCCAAAGTTGTCACAGGGATTTGATATCTTCAATGAACATACTGGACATATGGCCAAGCTAGCTTAAGTCCTTTGGAGTTGGGAACTCTTCCCTTAAAATTTTAACTTTACTGTGAGCCACAAGAAAGAAGTTGAGCTAATTTAACATCAGTTTACATAAATGTTTATGTATAAGCCAATTTAATACCAAGTAAACATATATATATATATATATATATATATCATAAGCTCATGTAGACATTGCATTCACATGCAGTCATAGATAACAGATTTTTAGTAACCAAGATCTTGTAGTTATTTTTGCTGAGACTATATATCTTGTAATTTTCATTATGAACAGGAAACTTAAATATAAAAGGTCTTAGAAAACATATATCTCCCTGTTTTTACATGTATTCTAGGCTTAATAAAATCTTACATATTATAGCTTTATATTAATAATATTTTCAAAAGAGATGTGATTGCTACCTTAATTATACGATTGAAATTAAAATTTTAATATTTATTTATTTAGAACCTGTTTTGGAGGGAAATCCAAATCTATGTCATCAATCTAATTGATCTCATCAAAATCTATGTATATAACATTAGATTTTATAGTTTATTGAAATAGTTAACTGATAATTTTAATAAATGACATTTTGTATAAACAACATTTAAAGATTTTGTGACACACTTAATAGATTCAAGATATTGCTTAATAGGTTATTAGATGTTTAGAGTATTAAGTTTATGCATGTATGTTAGGTTTATGCAGGCGCAAACTCCAAATAAGAGAAAGACAAACTCCAGGCTTAGATTACTCTGGGAACATTTTACTTCAGAAGTACCCAGGGCTGGGCATTGATGGAGCACGGCAGCCAGCAGCCAAGATGGTGTCTGGTTAAGCCCTTTTAATTGTTCTGGAAGGGATATCAGGTACAAAGGAAGTGAGGTTATTAACCTACAGTTTCTGGAGGAAATGGACATCTGTGTCCCCTGTGAATACTGGGAATTCCAGATTTGGGGAGAACCAGACCTAACATAGACTACTCAAATATAAAGCAGTAGGTATTTGTCAGGTCTTTTAATATGTTAGCAAAATACATTTATAAACCTGCACATGTTCATTTTAATCTAGCATGACAAAATAAAAATAAAAACAAAACTAATAATTTTTTGTGTGCACAACAACAAAATAAATAACGAGAAAGGAAAACACACACACACACACACACACACACACATACTGAAATGGCCATAGTTCAAAAATTGTCTCAACACAAACAATACATGAAAACAATTATCATTACACAAGTATGTGAAAACTTGGTGCACCAAAGAGTAGGAGAAGGCTGAAAGCTTCTGGCTCTTTAAGATGTATAAAAAAGTTTGGTGGCCTACAAGAAAGGGTTAAGTTTACCAAGTAGACTTAAGGTAATATTTCTTTCCCCTTTTCAAGAGCTAAATAACTGAAGGGGCTTATAAATAAAATCTGAGATCCAAGGGCCCTATCAATATCTCACCAAAAAATACATTGGAGAAAGCAAAAGTAACTTGTCAAGGCAGAGTTTACCTTTGCATAAGGTTGCATTAAATGATCTGTCAAGTCCAGTTTAAAATAAAGGGAGAACAGCTTAGCTGTGCCAGGACACCGGGTTCAGGAATGCAAGAGGACGGTCCCTAAAAAAGTCTTCCAAGGCATGGTGAGATCAAAAAATTAGAATTTCCTCTTATAAACCAAGTTCTAAGCTTTACAGGTTTTGAAAGAGCAGGCTAATATTTTTTAGTGATCTTGAGGGGAAAATGCCTTTACATATGAAACCAGCAGCGTTCCCCATATCTAAGCTACTAGCATAACATAAATCAGAAGCAGCAGGATGGACAGGAAAGGAAGTATTGAGATTTCAGATTAAGAATAAGTAAAGTTTTAAAGCAGTTACAACATGTAGTTATCTCATTTGCCTCAGGTTGTTCTCTTGGAGGCAAAAGACTGGCTTAGACCTTCTTGGGTTTTAGCTCTTTTCATGTATCCCTGAAAAAACATGTTTTTCTATCTGACCTAGGTACCAGACTATGTGTAAGTCTATGAGATTTTTAAGTGGGTTTTTCTTGTTGTTGTTGTTGTTGTTGTTTATTCTTTTTGTTTTGTTTTTACCAGAAAAGTAGAAACAAAGGAACCGGAAATGCTTAGCAGGTAGATCATAAAGGTGATAGATGAAAAACTCACCAACAATGTTTCAAGACGGATCTCACCTGGAGCACCCAGAGACTTCAGGGACGACTGAGGCATAGTTCCCATGTGGTCCTCACTAGGAACCTAAGCTTTAGAGACCTCTACTCAAGCCAGACCAGGATTCCTGCCTTCAACTGGGAAAGGATTCTAAGACTAGCTACTATAATAAAGACAATTTTACTGTGGATGTAGGCATGAGAGTTAAGGATAAAAGAGTTGCTCAAGGGAACAGAAAATGAGATATGGCCAAGCTTCCTAGAAGAAAAGTAGTTTTCTTAAAACAGGCCATAATTTAATAGAGCTTTGCTATAGAAGACAGAAAATGAAGGGCACAGTCAGAGAAAAAAAAGATAAAACTAGTCTTAGAATTTACTTTAGTTCTGATACAATCTCTAAGAAATTTTTAAAATTAATTTAGTACTTTTAATAATTTTCTTTACCCACATCTATTTTCTTATTATTGTAATTTGCCAATTTTATAATTTTGTCCTTTTAGATAATTTCACATTTTTAATTAAAGCAGACTGGCTGTGTGATAGTTTTAAATTTTATTGCCTATGACTTCTAGTTAAGCATGCAAATATATATATATATACATATATATATATATGTATATATATATATAATTTCAACTTTGGAACTTTAAATATTCCCCCCTGAGGGGCCAAGTCATTTTTTGTTAGATCTCCCCATTTTCCAAATATTTGCAAGCTGAAACTTCATAAATATCATACATGAAACCATCTATAGAGCCAGATGGCAGTTTATCTTCAGACACCACCTTTTACGTAAGACTTGTAAAATAAACACAAATTTAGGTATTGGAGGAGTGTCTGGAAACAAAGGCCAACTAAATCAAACCATCAAAATCAAGCAAAACCAAGACAGACCACAAACAAAATCCAAATGCTTTCAAAGGTCTAGAAGCCACCAATACTAAAAACAAACCAATCAGAAACAAAATGCCTCAAAAGCAAATAAGAATGGATACTTTAAAGCAGATGTTTTGAAAGCAAGCAACCAAACATCTAAACAAATAAGAAACTAAAAATTGGCAGACATACCTTAAGTAACGATTCTTTTCTTGTTCATAAACTCTCATCTATACATCTTTCATCACATACTACACTATACTACACACACACACACACACACATTCACATACACATACACATACACATACACACACACACACACACACACACACACAATACACACATAGACATCCTCTATCCTCTCCCTAATATTTAATTGGACTTTCCAAACCCTCTTTCCTTTATCTTGCATAAAGTTCAGCTTCAACTCCTCCTTTTTATTTTTATTTTTTTGTCTTTTTTGAGACAGGGTCTCTCTTTTAGTCCCAGCTGGCCTGCAACTTACTCTATAGAACCGGCTGGCCTTGAACTCACAGAAATTCACCTGCCTCTGCCACCAGAATGCTGGGATTAAAGGTGTGCACAATATTCATGAGCTAAAAGTCCCTGCAGTATTGAGACATAGCCACATACCTGCTTGGTAGCATTTCTCTCAAAATGCGGAGGCATAGTCTGTGATTATTCCATTCTTGGTACCATTTCTAAAGAACATTCTTGGGAGTCCTTCTCTACCTTTCTCACCTTTTTGTCAAACCTAAGACTCTTGTCTTTTTAACTTCTATTAAGGGACTTTCTGGCTTTCTATTGAATTTGATTTGTAAGAAGACTGGAAGAAGTCTAAAAGGAATGGGGTCCTGCCATTATTGTTCCTTACTTCTCTGTGTAGGGAGAGCAAGAGCTGGCTGTCGCTAAAGCCACACTCATGCAGTGACCTTCATCATGCTGCCTTCTGCAGATTTACATCCTGGTGGTACCTGCTCCCTCTTACCCTTCATCTATTCTTAATTCCAGTCATTCATGTTTGAGTTTATTAAAGCCTGCTGGACTGTAAATAATGATATTAATTCTCCTTATTTCTCAATAGACAATGCTATCTGTTTCATTCCACACCCCTACAACACACCAGCATTCTATTTTCAGATTCTAATGAATGATGCTTCATCAAATATCACCAAACTTACCTGATGATAAGCCAGCACAGGCTATTGCCTATAGGCATAATGGAATATTCCCTATCTTCAGAGCTTTGATAGTTCCTCAGAGATGGAGGGAAAAGTTTGGATTTTGTAAGAATTTGAAACTTGGGGGGGGGGTTGTTGTTGTTTTATTTTTTTAATCTTTTTTTAATTTATTTATTTATATATTTTTTATCAAATCTAGACCCGTGTCCCTCCCATCCCCCCAGCCCACCAGAGCTCATGCATTCTGCCAAACATGCTTTTCATCTCTTTCTCAGTCTTTCTCAATATTCTCCATGTGGAAGTTGACTGTTTTGAGCAGAAGTTCACTGTTTCAGGAAACTTGGTTTTGGGTAGGTCTTTCAATGTGAGCTCTTGGTTAAAAATGGCTAAGAGTCATGATATAGCAGTTTAGACATAATAGAAATTCCAAGATGAGGATTTGTGAAGGTAGAAAGAGTCTAAAGGAATAAATTATCAGTTGGTGGATTTTGTGGAAAATTAATAGATTTTTTTAAAGTTTCTCTAATAAACAGTAAAACATTTGCTTGTCGAAGAGTCTCCTGCAACTGTGAAACTGTGCTAAAACTGTGGAATAAAGTCAATTACCTGAGACAATAAGATGTGTGCTCACAGGCAGTGCAAGTGGGATAAAAGCTTTGTACTCACTGAACTCTAACTTTCCGTAAGTAAATACCAGTCACCTTGTTAAGATAGATGGCCAAACTGAACTTCCTATACAGAAATAATATTTTCCTGCCGTTCATTGTTCTCTTGACTTTGTGTTTGATAGATAGCTTCTGCCTTTGAACATTGTTTTGTGTGTGTGTGTGTGGTGTGTGTGTGTGTGTGTGTAAAAGTACACATTTTGCATCACCAAGATGACTCAGCAAGTAAAGGCACTTGCTGCCTAGCTGACAACCTGACTTTGACCCTAGGGACCCACATAGTAGAAAGAGAAACGACTACTTGAAATTGTCCTCTGAGCTCTACACATATGATGCAGCATGCATGTTCAGTCACACACACACACACACACACACACAAATAAATGTAATAAAAATATACATCTTATGTTAACATATAAAATAGTATTAGTTGCCAATGGACTTTTGTGTCCAGGTCCACCAAATAATATGTTCATATGAAAGACATGGTAAGAAATAGAGGATTTCCTGAAGACATCACCAGAGGGGCAGAGAAGAGGGCTTCTACTGTAAACTCCATGGCAAGTAAATCAGTTTCCTTCAAGGGTTACTGGGGCTCAGAGGCCCCTGCATTGGCCTGTAGCCTCCACAGAGAAAGTTAAAGCACTTCCCTCCTAACACGCACATGCATTCACTTCAGTTTTCTTCTTCTTGGGTTTATGTTTTGGACCTTAAAGTTCTGTTGTTTGTTGTTTGTTAACACCTCAGAGAAAACGAACTGCAGTTTAAACCTCCAAATCTGCATAAACATTCTTCAGAGCATTCATTAACCCACCACGGATACAGTAATTAGCATCTATCCGTCTTTAAAACTGATAGTAAAGGACCTGAAGGATGAACAATTTTAGTATAAATATGAAAAGAAGAGATAAAATTTTACTGAAATTGATTACATATGGTAAAAGTTACTACTGCCTGGAACATTTTTCAATTTAATTTATTTGAAAAGAGACATAGAATCATAAAATGTGTACACCTCTATAAGGACTGTGTGATATTTCAATACATGTGTACTATGTATGGTGATATAATGTTTAAGTCAGGTTAAACTTATCTATCTCCTCAAATACTTATAAATTTCTTGTAGTGAAAATATTCAAAACGGCTTTCCTCTAGCTTTTAAAAATATGTAGTGCTGCCGGGCGTGGTGGCGCACGCCTTTAATCCTAGCACTTGGGAGGCAGAGGCAGGCGGATCTTTGTGAGTTCAAGGCCAGCCTGGTCTACAGAGCAAGTTCCGGGACAGCTGGGGCTACAGCGGGACCCTGTCTCGAAAAGACCAAAAAAAAAAAAAAATATGTAGTGCTTATTTGTTTTCTGCAATCTATATCACCTATCACCCATCTATATCACCTATTAAGCAGAACTAATAAATGAGATTGAATGGGCATTTTGATTGCTTTGACTAACTGGAGATGGTCTTCATGTGTCATAGAGATTGGGCCTGGTTCTTTCTAGTTCACTGTGTCCTTCAGCTACCTAGACTCTGGGTATGTGTCTATTTCATCCATCGGTTAAGGGACAAGTCCTTCCATAGTGATGCTTTTAGACCTTCCTGTCTGCTTTACTTCTCTTGAAATAAAGAAATAACCCAAAGTGTGCGGGAGCCAGTTCTTGGTCGCTCACAGAGCCATCTATGCATAGTTTTCTACACTGTAGTTCAGTGACAGGTTGGTAGATTGAAAGTGGCCACGAAGGGAATGTTTATACAATGCAAACTGGCAAGCACTACCAAGCAGGGGGTCTTTTTGTTGTTTTCATTGGGAGAGTTATTTAAAATGTTTACCAATACCCTATTTGAAATAACACAGGTTTCAGCTATTCAGCTAATAAAAATTCAAATTTTATGCCAAAACATAATCATTTTAACTAAACAGTGATTGTGTTTTCTTTGGGATAAATTTTCTTTTGAGTGAAAAATTATACCATCAATTTGTTTCACATTAGACACAAGACAGCCTCTGTCTTCCATTTCTTTTCCAGTTTATCCAAGCCACGGACACACTGAAGCCATGCTATATTTCTTCAGAAACTTTTCAGTAGAGGCTTCAATTCACTAAGAGCTGCTGGGACGAGCATTGTTTAATGTGGGGTTTAAATTTTATCTCATTTATAGAGTCAGGATACACTACTAATCCATGACTTATACCCTGACAGCTTTGTCGAGCAACATTACAGCTGGCACTTTCACTCTCTTAATCTCCCTCATCTCTAACTTCCTACATAATAACTGGAAAAGACATTAGGAACGACATGTTTATGTGTGTGGACACAGTTGATCAATCCATCTGGCTGTAGGGAATGCTGACTAAGGCACACTGGGTAAATAACTTGAAAGCCATTCATGGAGGTGAGAATAGACTACAAAATGCAGCTCTTATTTTTATACTCTTAAACGGTTCCTGTGTCATAAACAGAAGGAGCAGGAATTTGGGTCTAATCATGTGACAGTACTGCACAGCATTTCCCTACTTCATGCGGCTATTCAAATTATTACAGAACTGTACTTTCCAAATATTGGTTGTCATTGAGAAAGTAGGAACGGTGAGGGAAGGAGGAAGGAAGGAACAGAAGAAGAGAACCAAAGGAATTCCAATACTCAATAATAAGAATCCTTATTTCTCTGAGGATTATAATGTGTCTACATTGTGCCAGTTGTTATTCTAAGCCAATTACGATGATTCTCTTATTAACATTCCGGGTAGAATCATGTGTTAGGTACTGCATTTTCAACCCTGTTTTACTAAGCAGGGTTTTCAAGTCCTGTAGATGATAAGTGGTTTATCCCAAGCTATTCAGCTATATGTACTTAGTAGTGGAGCTAAATTTCAAATTCAGATAGCCCGACTGGAGCCCACACCCTTAAAAAAAAAACAAACAGCAAAGTAATAAATCTTGTTGGACTCAATTAGTATTCTGGTTTCTCTTGGGGAGTCAAGCAGAACCTTGCTACTTTGTATGCCATCTTTATTATTTTCCTCAAATGAAAAAAAATGGAATTACAGAGGTATAAGCATACCTTAAACACCAGGAACCAATGCTTGTGATTTCTCTTTTTTTATTCTAAGGCCAAAAAATTAAAAAGAGAAGGAAAATGATATGTTTGTATTTTTTAAGGAAAAAGGAGTTAAAATTCATTTTCAATAATATTGAAATATTTAAGAGTTGATATTTTAAATGTTCATTTATTAAGTGCTTCATCTGGCAAACCTAATTTGTTAGCAATGTTTTTCTGACAAAGACTTATTGGGACTTTTCTGTTTGGCTCATGGTTCCACACGGGGCAGATGCTGAGAACTCTAGCAGCTATAAATTTACAGCAGGTGTGTGGCTTGCTGCTTCATTGGATTTTAACACAAATTTTATGTCTCAGCTTATGTAAGAGTGTGTTCATTAACTCTGTCTTGGTAACTGAATGAATAGAGAACTACTCATCCACAAAAACACATCTGTTTGTAAAGAAGGAAGTTGTTTGAACAGTTTTATGCATATGTATAAAGAATGATCCCTATAATTTAAAGACCTGCCCTCAGACCCTTACTGACAGGGGATAATTACATACCCAAAATGGGTATTTATCACTGAGGAAAATTGGCCAATTGGCCCAGAAATCAGTGGATTACATTAATAAATATTAAAATATAACTGAGGGGCTGGAGAGATGGCCTAGCAGTTAAGAGCACCGACTGCTTTTGCAGAGGACCCTGGTTCAATCCCCAGCACCCACATGGCAGCTGAGAACCGTCTGTAACACCAATTCCAGGAGAACTCCAGTTCCAGGGGAATCCGACGCCCTCTTCTGACCTCCGCGGCATTGCACAACACGGGTGCATAAACCTACATTCAGACAGTACATTCATACACATAAATAAATAAACAAAATTAAAAAAATAAAATAAAATATAACTGAATTTTTAAGGTACAGAATATTATTGCCTATATTCTGTAATAAATAAAACATTAGCAAGTACTATTGTAGCAAATGTTTTGATAAACCTTCACTTTAGCTTTAAAGCTTAGAGAGACACATCAATAAATCATAATTTTTTGGTTTAATTTCCCTATCCAATCAAATGTCACACTCAGAATTACTCAACAAATGAAAGTTTGTAAAAAATTGTAAAATGTTTTGAAATATGATGTGTGGAAGAAGGCATTATATGTCCTAATTTATACTATTTATAATAGTCTGCCTAAATTTTTCATAAATTTTATTCCAATAAGCATTATAACCCATAAAATTCTCATATGACTTTATTCAAACTTGTTAATTATATAATATTCCCATATATCATTCTTTTTAAATATTCACATACAACATCATTGATTTACTCAATCAACAAATCAATTTCACCTATTTTGCAAGTATGTAGAGTATTACTTTTTTAGACAAGATCTCCCTGTAGCCCCAGAAGACCTAGAACTCATTATGTAGTCCAGACCAGATCTCAGTCTCACAGAGATCCACCAGCCTCTGCCTCCCCAGCACTAGGATTAAAGGGCTGTGCTACTGTGCCAAGCTAAGAGAGTATTTCTTAATTGAAATGGTTTTAACCAGAAGTGTTTCCTATTTCATAATTTTTTTGAATTTAGAGTATTTGTATATAAATTATGAGATATATTGGGGATGAGATTAAAATCTAAAGGTAAAATTATTTTTAATCTTATTTTTATTGAAGTTTTGTGTATTTCGTACACCATTTCTTTTTTTTTTTTTTTTTTTTTTTTTTTTTTTTTTTTTTTTGGTCTTTTCGAGACAGGGTCTCCCTGTAGCCCCAGCTGTCCTGGAACTCACTCTGGAGACCAGGCTGGCCTTGAACTCACAAAGATCTGCCTGCCTCTGCCTCCCAAGTGCTAGAATTAAAGGCTTACACCACCAAGCCCGGCTCATACATCATTTCTTAATCAAATCAAATTTAGACCCAATTCCCTCTCCTTGTCCCCCACCCTGCCAGAACTCAGGCATTCTGCCATACATGTCTTTCATCTTTTTCTCAGTCTTTTTTTAAATTTTTTGATGCTGAAGTTTACTGTTTGGGGCAGAAGTTTACTGTTTCCATCAGTTCTTTGGGCCAGTCTGTTTTGTTGTTGTTGTTCCTTCAAATTTATATTGTTCCAAAATATGCCTATATGGATGCCACAGAAATACCAAAATTATGACCTTTAAAAATAAACTATATGTTAATTCCAAAACATGTTTAGGGATTCACATTTTGATAGTAGAGTTTAAAGAAACAATGTTACTTTACATTCCTTATTATATAGCAAGTTGATGAGTAACATCAGATATTATATTTACTAAAAAACAAAGAAATAAAAAGGAATTATTCAGTTTGCCTTATAAAGAGAGATTGGGTGCTAGCATCCACAAATGAGGGATACCATATGTCCTTTGTTTTTCTGGGACTGTGTTACTTCACTTAGCATAATAACTTCTAGTTCCATTCATTTATCTGCAAAGTTCATGATGTCATCTTTCTTTACTGCTACATAGAATACCATTGTATAGATGCACATTTTCTTTATCCACTCATCAGTTGAGAGACAAATAGGTTGCTTCCAGATCTTTGCTATTATGAAGAGAGTGGCAAGAACCATAGAAGTGCATTTTTCCGTGATAGGATGTCTTGTGGGTATATACCCAGGAGTGGTATGACTGGGTCAGGTGGTAAGCTCATTTTCAGTTTTTAAGAGTTCTCTACACTGCTTTCCATAGGGGTTGCACTAAAGGTAAAATTATTTAAAGATATATAATGATGCATATTCTGATACATATATTCTGTATATAAATTTTTAAACAATATTTGCCACGCATGTGCATTTTTCTATAATTTCTCAAATGCATTAGATATGGAATTTTCTGCTTTTGGTACTGTTTTTTGTGTTAACATTCAAAAAGTTTCAAATTTATTATTCGAGATTCAAATTTTCAGGGCGGGAATACTTCATCCACATCTATCTCCCTACTGCAAGTCATCTGTCTGTGCCATAGAGTCTTCCTTTAGACATGCCTCTCCTTACAGCCAGAACACTGCCCTCTTCTTTGCTCCCTCCCTCCCTGTCTGAACGCTCTTAGCTCATCATGCACCCTATCTTATTCATCACCCTATTCCCATTGTACATAAAACTGCACCTGCTTATGGGAGAAGATATTTATTTTAAATCAATTCAGTGAATGAATGAATGTTCCTTAAACCACTTAAGCTATCAACTGACTAGTGCAATTACACACAAGTTAAGCAAATGTGTGTTAGGAATTTATTCACTGTCAGTCAGGGTAATGACTAGGAATTATTCTCTTCAGCAAAATATTAAGAAAACAGAAGTAGAAGTGAACAAGGAGCATTAAGAATGATTATCCAGAGAAAAACGAGAGTAAACAGAGAACCAGTGGGAGTAGGGGCCTTATATAACACGGTACAGCAAAGGTCTACCTGGACCTTGCCAGGGAGAGTCAGGACAGAAGAAAGAGACTTTATGCAGAGTTTTTCAGTCAAAGGCTTGAGAACAACTACAGTAATGAGGAGGAACTGAGGGGGAAACAAGGTGTTGGATTTTCTTTAAGAAGTGTTGCTCAGGCACATACCTGTAACCCCAGGAGGATCATGAGATCAGATCAGCATGGCTACAGGTAAGGTACTGTTGACAAAAACCAACATCATGGTCTTCAAATCCTATGGCATTTCTAAGCCATATTAAGGTGATGCTTAATAAACAGACAGCCACACAATCCCAGAAAAACAAATGACAAATGGTATCCCTCATCTGTGGATGTTAACACCAATTACATAATTGTATGACAAACTGAGCAACGTCAATGTGATCTGAAAACAACTGTGCTCTTATATTGTGAGTCCCTTAAAAAGAATGTAAAAAATTAGTAAAAATAAATAAATAAATAAATAAATAAATAAATAAATAAATAACCAGACATCCAGCTTTTAGCTTTCATTTTAAGGCCAAGTGCAGACCTAAACCGCTGAGAACCTGTTCCTTCAGAATTCTCCCAGGACTGTGCCCGAAGCAGGGACTTTGCTCATTCTTTTTTTTTTTTTTTAATTTTATTTCTTTCTGTATGTGCATGAATGTACTGTCTGCATGCAAGTTTGTGCACCCGTGTCATGCAATGCCGCGGAGGTCAGACGAGGGTGTCGGACTCCCCTGGAACTGGAGTTCTCCTGAAATTGGAGTTTCAGATGGTTCTTGGCCGCCATATGGGTGCTGGGGATCGATCCCGGGTCCTCTGCAAGAGCAGTTGGCATTCTTAACTGCTAGGCCATCTCTCCAGCCACGGGACTTTGCTCATTCTTTTCTGAAACAATATATCCAGCATGAAATGGGGAAGTCAGACCCACTCCTCGAGAATTTTGCTCTTTGATTCCCAAACCTAGAATAACACACACATTTAGAAACATACTGTTCTCTCTAGGGGCTGGAGAGATGGCCTACCGGTTAAGAGCGCCGACCGCTCTTACAGAGGACCCGGGTTCGACCCCCAGCACCCACATGGCGGCCGAAAACCGTCTGAAACTCCAATTCCAGGAGAACTCCAGTTCCAGGGGAATCCGACACCCTCTTCTGACCTCCGCTGCATTGCACGACACGGGTGCACAGACTTGCATGCAGACAGTGCTTTCATACACATACAGAAATAAATAAAATTTATAAAAAAAAAAGAAACATACTGTTCTCAATTTCTATCATTGTTCACAGTGAGAAAAGTGAAAGCTGTTTTCAGAGATTTGATATGAAAAAACAAGCATACACACATTCATACATTATCCTGGGTGCTGGGCAAGGAAGCCTCTTGAGGGATTAAGGTCATGATGAGGAGCATATAGCTCAGTGAGCTTGTTTACATTATAAACAAGCTTAAAATAAGAAAAGTCATTCCCACAAAATCCTATTCTCCTAATGACATACTTTTCTTTTTTAATATTTTATTATTTTTATTTAATGTATTTAATGTATTACTTGCAGGTAGGTGAGTGCACCCATGTCAGGCATTGCCCACAGAGGTCAGAAGATGGTGTAGGATCCCCCTGGAACTGGAGTTACAGTGGGCTGTCAGCAGCCATGTGGATGCTGGGAATCGAACCTGAGTCCTCTGCAAGAGCAATTAGTGTTAGTCAGTGCTCTTAAATGCTATGCCATCTCTCCAAACTGGATATACTTTTCTTAAAATTTTGGTTTATGGAGTGGGATTTCTTGATTCTGACTGCTTGAAAGAGTTGGGGTATGACTTTATTCAGGTTTCAGTTTTCTAATCAGGGAACAAAAAAAAAAAAACATATAGAAGTTAATATAGAAATAAAAGCTCACTTCCTTTACTGCCACAGCCTTCTCCACTCCCAAGACACTCCTACATACACAGAAACTCTAAATTGCTGTCAAAGAACCTGACTTCTTAATACCATTTTTTCCCTTGACAAAAGGATTCTGCGTCCTTCATGTAGTGTACTCCCTAATGGTGTAGACCCTGAAGCAGTATTGTTTTGATTATAATATTATTCTCCAAAGAGACATACACAGCAAGCTCATCTACTGACGTCCTGGGGTAACATTCTTTGATAGAGACTTTATTTATACATATTTGGGATGTTTTCCCAACTTGACCACCAGATTGTTGGATCTTCTTTCTTGCCAGAGCATAATTTATGTTCTCTCCTTTTCCGTTCCTCAGTCACCTCCGATGATGCTGGTTCTGTGGATTTTGCTTTTCGAGTTGATATTGAAGAGAAAGGATTCTACACTGAGAATTTTCATTCCATAGCATGGGTTTTCAGAGGTGATGATGGGAATCCTGAAGACAGTCCCAGGTGTTTTAGTAAAAAGCCACGGCCAGTAGCTGGTAAGAACTTTGCAATTACAGTAAGCTGAATATACCTTAGAAAACCTGCAGCTAGAGCCTCTTAGTTTGCCGAGCTTGAACCTTAAGTGAAGAGTTTGGGCAGTTTACATTTGTGTTAAAGAATCTGCAACTATTAAAATAAAGGCGATTTTAAGAGCTATTTCTACAGAACAGTAACTCCAAAGTTGGAGTACAGACCAATGTAAGTTGAATGCATGGCACATGTCTGGGAATCCTAGCACTCAGGATGTGGAAGCAGGTTTGGGGCTAAAGAGATGGCTCAGTTGTTAAGAGTAACCACTGCTCTTGAAAAGGACTGGAGTTAAGTCCTCAGCACCCATGTCAGGTGGCTCACAACCACCCATAACTCCAGCTGTACGAGGCTCCAAGTCCTCTGCCCTCTGTAGGCACCCACAGTCATGTGCATATATACCCATACGGACATACACAGAAATATGGAAAGATTGTAAGAGCCAAGGCTGGTGCATGAGTGTAGGGAAGCAGAAGCTTTCAGACTACTGGAACCTTGCACATGTGACATTGTGGGGATATTGGCATTAGGCATGGGACTGATGCTGACTCAGACAAGGTTTCAGAGTGGAGCAAGAGAAATGGGTGGTGGGCCAACCTCGGACTAAGAACTACAAGAGACTGATTACTGCTGGGTGAGGGAGAATATGCCTTACTTAAGATTTCTAGATGTGTTGACTAGATTCCAGTGGGTGAATTTTGCACAGGATATCTGGAGTCAAAAGTTTGACTAGATAGGACTTAACTTGGATGACTTAATGCATGAGTTCTGATGGAGGGGTTGGGGCATGGAAGGGGGCCCTTAAATTTAATTAGGAACCATTGTATGAAATGTACAAATACTCAATAAAAAAATTTAAAGGAGAATAAATCTTAAAAGAAAGTTCCATGTCAGCCTCAGCTACATAGCAAGTATGAGCCCAGCCTGGGATACATAAAACCTACCTCAAAAATCTAATAAAATAATATATGGCAAATATTACAGTACCAGAATAAAATAAAATAAAGTAAAAAAAAAAAAAAGATAGATGGTGAGGATCCACTAGTAACCTTAAAGACACAAAATTTTCTCTTTTACCTTTATCTGAATGATGGCCTAAGAGAAGAACCCCACATTGAAAGTAAGGTTCTGTGGGTCAGAAATTCTATTAATTATTATTCAAGGAATCTAGGACTTACCTGTTTCATCAAAGGAAGGCAATACATATTTGCTGGACAAATGAATAAAACACTAAAGTACAGTAAAAGGCTACTGAATAATTTACAGCCATATTACCTTACAATGCTATATATTGTTATTTTTCTCAATAGATTACATCATTGTAACTAGATTGTATACATGAAATTATAATGGGCTTTTATCTATCTTGGCTAGTTCATCTTTCACCTTTATTTTTGTTATTAGTAGATTTTTGTCTTGAACAGCAATTACAAATATATTCATAGACATATTTATATATTCACATGTAGTTATATGTAAATTATACACAATTCACATAACATAATATGCTTACCAAATTGACAAAGTAATTGACTGTTGGTGACAGGAACCTGAGAGCAAAAAATTAAATAAAATACATTTACTCCTGTCACATTTTAGCTAAATTCTTATGTATAATGTTTTGTAAGAAAAAATGCAATGATTATAATTTTACTAGTTTCTTGTCACCAAAATCAAGAATTTTACTAAATTTAATCTTTTGCCTTGTTAAAAAAAATAGAAGTTTTCTTCTGTGTATATAAATATTCTTACATACATAATGTATGTATATGAAGACATGGTAATATGTGTACATAGATGTATATGAAAATATGTTTATGTTTTTCAAGTGAGCACTGTGAGTCTTTCATCAGACTGAATCTCATTTCAACTTGTGCTAGCTTGTCTATTTTTTCTTACCAAGACTCCAAATGCCACTTAACTGACTGTATGTGTTCTTGGCTGTGAAGTATTAAGAGATCATAAAAATAAAACAGAAGTTAGAAAAGTGAGCTGGAGGTAAATGGACAATATCTAACTGAAAATATCTGTAATGGCTTAATAATATTTTAAAGCTATCATGATGCTAATTTGTATGTTCCAGAATATAGTTTCTGAAAATGAACTTTACATAAAAACGAAAATTCAGTTATTAATCCCCTAAAAGTTCTAAGTTGGGGAAAAGGCATCTCTCACTGGAGTTTTATTGGCATAGCTAACTGAAAATTTTAAGATATTTTCAGTGTATGAGTTTGTTATATTGTTGGAAATATTTGCCCTTCATTTGAATTTTTATAGCCAACAATGTGATGCTAAGGAAGTGTTGTCTGGGGCATAAATTACTTGACAACGCACCCACAATCTATGAAACAACAATCACGTTTATGTGTGGCTCCACAGCAGCTGTGCGGCCCTTGGAGATTATCCACTAGTCAAGGCCAAGGGAAACTAGGACTAGCAATCTTGAAATATGAGAAAATTGGGTTCAAAATGGGATAGGAACTTGTGACAAACACGTTGATGGTCTCCTCCCACAGGAGAGCTTTACAGTTGTGCTCACCAGTTAAACAGTTAATTAAAATGTTCATTCTTTCATTGCCAATGTGCACATTCAGTTTGCCTGACTGAAAAACCCAAAACACAGAAACACCACCTTGAAAGCTGTAGCTATTTTAACAGTCTCATGCAATATGAAAACAAAACACCAAACATGATTTGATTAATCAACATAGTGAAAATCTTCCAATAAGCAAATATCTGTCAAAAGCAAAAGATAGTATCAAGAGCATAACCCGGAGGGAACAAGAAGTCTTGAACAGTAGAGATATCAGAAATTATTTTTACAGCAGTCAGAAATGGATTTCTGGCTTTCTTTTTGTCCTGATTAGCTACCGGCGTATTGCAGACTCCTGAAATATTAATTCCTAAGTCCTTGAATTTCCCAGTTCTGCCTCTTAAATTATGGTATTGAGTATGAGGCTGTCCAAACAGTTGTGCCAAAGGAGAGACAGAATTCTCTTAACAAGTAACAGAAAGTTTCCTAGAAGCACAGAACAAGCCAGAGCACAGAACTTCAGAGCTGGACCACACTAATGCCTCCTAGCAATATTATTAGGTTTTTCCAAAGAGAAAACAATGTATATTCTTCATACATTTTATGCAAAAAGAAAAAACTTCCTTTAGGAACTCACATAAATAGACTATCTCCCCTCCCCCTTTCAATCCTGCAGTTTGGGTCTGACACTTAAACACCAATATTACCTTTTCTCTGCCCTCCTCACTACATTCTGATTACACAAATGGCAAACTGCTCAAGAATATGGTAGATACACACAAAGGCTTGTGAACTCCTGTTTCAGACTAGAATGAACCTATAAAGACAGTTGAATTCCTCTTCGCGTTTATCAGATGTTTCTCTTCTCTAACCAAAGGGGTGGGCACTGCTGAGTTTACTAGAAAGACATCTTCATTTCCTACTTCCTTTGTTACTTCTCACGGGAAACTTAATTTGAAGGATAATGATTTACCTCAGAATATCTGAGAGAAAAATGAGGAAAATAGGCAGTTATAAGCCCTTCAAAGAAATATAAATTTATAATAATAGGAAGAACATTTTTACAAACATCAGGAGCCCACTCATCTAAGGCCATTTTCCAGGAATGGTGAGAAAGAGTCTCCACATTGAGTTTGTGGCTGAAATAAGATCCTTTCCAGGGTCATGAGCATCATGAATTTAGAAGAAACTCTCAAGAGTTTAATGTTTCTAAATTCTGTCCATATTTTGTGCACATATAGATATTCTGAAAGTGCCTTTAAATATGAACTTAAAGAAAAGGCTGTTCTGTGAGGTAGAAATACCCTTGCTTTTCAACTTGGAGGAAGACCTAAATTTCTCTGAGAATAAAAAGTGAAAATCCACAAAAGTATAAGATTGAAAAAAGCAATAAAACATACTGTCCAGATAGTCTAATGAAGTTGTACTTTTTATGAAATGTAATCCTACCAAATTTCCATTTTAAGGTGTTACATTGCCCTGTTCTTCATAGATTGACATTCTTATTTTATAATTACTTACCAATATTTTTCATATGAACTTATGAATAGACCTACTATTAATAATATAAATGCATGGGGCTAGAGATATGGTTCAATGGATAAGAACACTGGCTGTTCTTGCTGAAGACCAGGGTTTGAATCCCACCACCCACGATGTAGGAACCTCCTCTGGGCCAGCTGCTGGGGTTCCAGGTTCTGACCAAGGAGGGGGCGAGTAGGCAGCTAAGTCAACACCACAGACCCTGGGAGTTGGGTGAAAAGCAGGGAAAATGCGAGCTCCTGCAAACACGTTTAATGAGGGAAGAATAGGGATTTATATGTGATCATCTTCTGCTTCTTCTGGGAACATATAGGTGCTGACCATTAGCCCAAACCACCAACTCAGATGTTGCTTCCTAGCGCAGGTTAAGTCTGTTCAGTAGGTGAGGAGGTAAGCGAGCCACTAAGCAGGTATGAAACACTCTACACACATGGCGGCTAAAATCCATCCATAAATCCAGTTCCAGGAACATCTGATGTCCTCTTCTGACCTCCATAGGCATGTACAACGCAGGTACACTTACACACATTCAGACAATACACTCATACACATAAAATAAAAACAATGTAAATGCATGTAATAATAATAATAAAAATGTGGATAAAAATTGAGAGGCAATTTGGGGAGATAAAGGAGAAGTTGGAGAAAGGAGAAGGAGGAATAGAAATGTAAATACAGTAATGTATGAAATTCTCAGAAAATAAAAATAATCTACTTCTTTATCTCAGAAAGGTCACCATTTCTACTGTGTTACTACTTACTCTTCATTAGTTTTTAGGTATTCATTAACCTGTAAAATAAAAAGTATGGGGCTCTAATTGTTGTAGGAAGATGAACTCCATTATATCAGTATTTCTCTTTGCTGGACTTGATTTTAAATATAACAAAGTACTCTATTTTGAATTCTTTTTTTATACTTCTGCATTAGATATCTTTGCCAACATTTATGTAGAATCTTGTGCAATCATTTAAACTGTTCTGGTGTTTTATTTCATCATATGTTCTGCCATGACCCATGTATGTATTTTTTATAAACAAGAAATGAAATGTAAACTAATTTTAACATCAAAATGCTTACCATGTTCAAATCTTTTAATCATGCCCTTTCCTCACCTCTGAAGAAAACCCCAAACATTCTAGTTCTCCTTCTAGAATTTCACTGTGAAAATGCTCACAGTGGAGGGCAAAATATCTTGAGATAAAGAAACATCAAGAGGGTCCAAGAGGATGAACTGGTGAAAAACCTAAACTTCTTAATAAGCAGAAGCTGTGAGGAAGAACCACGCACACTCACATATATACACACACATGCACACACACACACAAACACACACATGCACACACTCACATCTACACACACTAATACAACTCATACACACACGTGCACACACAGGCTCTTGTTCACACACTCACACTAATACAACTCACATATACACATTCAAACACATGCACTCACACGGATACATACACATACACAGTCACACAGTCACACATGCACATGCACATGGATACACACACACACACACACACACACACCACAAAAAGAAGGCAATTCAGAAAAATGGGGTATGAAGGTAGCAGGAAGAAAATAATACAGGAAGAAAAGCAGATCAACAACTGGACTACATTAATTAGTGTTAGATAGACTACTATAAACATTCAAGGGCTCTTAATATGCAGTTCTTAGAATTCTGAATTTTCAATGTAGCAAAATTTCTTCAAAACCCAGTTGTTCCTATATTTTCTAAGTAATCCAGTTCTTAGCTTTTCTTGGATTCTTATAAGACCTAAAGGCACGGACGATGTTTCAGGTTTTTTTCCTATGTGTATCTTTGTAATAAATGTTCTTATTTACAGAGATAAGTGGCACAGCTTTGTAAAGCTCAGGTACTGTTTGGGTAACTGCTATAGTGGTTAAGAATGAAGCCTTGCGTGTCATGCTGCTAATAGTCATAAATTTTATTTTTTCTTGACCAAGTTATTTAACTTCTCTGTGCCTCAGTATCTGCTTCTCCAAAAAGATAATAACAATAATAATAATCCATTGTGAAGAGCATATTAGATAATAATTTTTAAATAGCAAATCACTGTTTGAAAATATTACAACAAAACTGAGAATTTTGTATAATTAGTGTATTTCAATGAAATAAATATATAGACAGCAATTACTTAGTAATACTTGGAATAATTTTATTAAGCCTGACATAGTCAACAAGCAAATAAGCTACTTTACTATATTACAACTAAAATATAGTACCAAATACTGACTCAAAGCAATGCTTCCTTCCTTTCCTTTTTAGTTCGTGAGAGAACTGTGAGATTATTCAAAGGAACTGGAGATTATCCCTGGGGGTTCCGGATTCAGTTCTCCAAACCAATTGTGGTAACTGAAGTGGATACCAGTAAGTGGTCTCACAAAAAATCTTTAATTCATACCAGAACAATCCCTCAACCCTCTCAAAATACATAAAATAGTGTACAATTTCACAGTCCTGTAAAGTTCACAGGTGCAGTAGAAGCAACTTCTAAAACTGGTTACTAAACATTGATGATCACCAAAAAGTGCATGGGCAAGAACTATGGAATAGGCCATGTTTCGGGATGGAATGCCCTTCTCTGGTAAGCACAGAGCTTTGATTAGGATTATAGCCACCTGTAACTACAGAAATGAGGTTCAGCTCTACAGATAAGGAGGCACTTATATGTATGCATCTGACCATTTGTCGATATACAAAAGCTTCTGGGGGTAGCCAGGTTTGGTGGTGCAAGCCTTTAACCCTAGCACTTGGGAGGCAGAGGCAGGTGGGTCTTTGTGAGTTCAAGGCCAGCCTGGCCTACAGAGTGAGTTCCAGGACAGCTGGGACTATAGGGAGACCTTCTCTTGAAAAGACAAAAAACAGTTTCTGGGAGTTCTGTTTCCCCTAAATGATTTCCATTCTGCCTCCTCAGGGATTCTTTTTTTTTTTTTTACTTAGCAAATCAGGAATTTGTAGATATGTAATGAAAGTTAGATTTATGGTTGCTCAATTTCTAACATGAAAATAATCTGAAATCAACATCCTGAAAACAAAATCAAAGACAGGACAATCAAGTTATCAGCAGTGTAAGATAGATACACCCATACCCAGCTTAGAGCATGAGGGAGAAATAAGACCTTATCCTACTCCTAAAAGGTTGAGAGCTCCATTTTATTAGAAAGTGAAATGTATTAGGATTTCTGAGTAAGATATTTTGCAGCTATGCTTCAGTCGTTCTTTTATTTTTTAATTAATTTATTTATATATTTTTTATCAAATCTAGACCCGTGTCCCCCCCATCCCCCCACCCCACCAGAGCTCACGAATTCTGCCAAACATGTTTTTCATCTCTTTCTCAGTCTTTCTCAAAATTCTTCATGGGGAAGTTGACTGTTTTGAGCAGAACTTCACTGTTTCAGACAGTTCTTTGATGCAGTACTTTCTGTTGCTGTTGTTGTTGTTGTTGTTTCCAATATGCATCACTCCCAACTGCTTCAGAGAAAAGCTCAAGGGGGCCGTGCACAAGAACTACTTACAACTAAGTAATTGGCACTAGTATCCACAGATGAGGGATACTATTCATCCTTTGTTTTTCTGGGACTGTGTTATTTCACTCAGCATGATGTCCTCTAGCTCCAGCCATTTTCCTGCAAAACTCGTGATGTCATCTTTCTTTACTGCTGCATAGAACTCCATCGAGTAGATGTACCACATTTTCTTTATCCACTCATCAGTTGAGGGGCATTTGGGTTGGTTCCAGCTCCTTGCTATTGTGAAGAGAGCTGAAATAAACATGGCCGTGCATGTATCTCTGTGGTGGGGTGAGTCTTGAGCGTACAAGCCCATGAGTGGTATGGCTGGGTCGGGTGGCAAGTTCATTCCAAGTCTTCCAAGGGTTCTCCACACTGCTTTCCATAGTGGCTGTACGAGTTTACATTCCCACCAGCAGTGAATGAGTCTTCCCCTTTCCCCCCAACCTCTCCAGCACTTGGTATCATTTGTTTTCTTGATCCTAGCCAGTCTTATTGGAGTAAGATGATATCTTAAAGTGGTTTTGATTTGCATTTCCTTAATGATTAGTGATGTTGAACACTCCTTAAGGTGTTTCTCGGCCATCTCTAATTCCTCACTTGTGAAGTCTCCGTTCAGGTCTTTGCTCCATCTATTGAGTGGGTCATTTGTTTTCTTTCTTCTTTATTTTTGAGTAGTTTATATATTCTGGAAATCAATGCTTTGTCAGATGTTTCTGTGGTGAAGGTTTCCTCCCACTCGTGGGATTTCTCTTCACTTCCTTGATTGTTTCTTTTGATATACAGAAGCTTTTGAGTTTAATGAGGTCCCATTTGTCAATTGTCGACCTTAATTCTTTCTTGCACAGCTGCTGATTTAGGAAGTCTTTTCCTATGCCTATGTCTTGTAGTCTGCTGCCAACTTTTTCTTCTATTGCCTTCAAAGTTTGGGGTTTCACGTTAATATCATCCTAAAAATGGGGAAATGACAGAAACATTCCCTTTAAAGGTAGGAACTTGTCAAGGCTGCCCCCTGTCACCACTCCTCTTCAATACAGTGCTTGAAACACTTGCTAGAGCAATAAGGCAAGAAAAGGAAATTAAAGGTAGTACTAATTGGAAAAGAGGAAGTCAAGCTATCCCTATTTGCTGATGATATGATTGTTTACTTAAGGAATGCTAAAAACTCCACCAGAAAACTCCTAGAAATGATTAACACCTTCAGCAAAGTGGCAGGATACAAAATTAACCTAAAAAAAATCAATGGCCTTTATACCAAGAGCAAGCAACTGGAGAAAGAATTCAAAGAGACCTTCCCACTCACAACATCCTCGAAAACAATAAAATACCTAGGAACAAACCTAACCAAAGACACCAAAGATCTCTACAACAAAAATTTTAAACCTTTAAAAAAAATTGAAGAAGACATCAGAAGATGGGAAAATCTACTATGCTCATGGATTGGGAAAATTAACATTGTAAAAATGTCCATTCTACCAAAAATCTTGTATAGATTTAACGCAATCCCAATCAAAATCCCCAATAGTTTCTTCACAGGCTTGGGGAAAAAAGTCCTTAAATTCATTTGGAAAAACAAAAGACCCCGAATAGCCAAAACAACCCTGAGCAAGAAGAGCTACATGGGGGGATCTCTATACCAGACTTCAAACTATACTACAGGGCTATAGTCATAAAAACAGCTTGGTACTGGCACAAAAACAGACCTGTTGACCAATGGAGCAAAACCGAAGATCCAAATCTGAGCACATACAATTTCAGCCATCTCATATTTGACAAGGGGGCCAAGAAGATACAATGGAGAAAAGACAGCATCTTCACAAGTGGTGTTGGCAAAACTGGATCACCACTTGTAGAAGAATGAAATTAAACCCCTACCTCTCACCCTGTACAAAAGTCAACTCCAGATGGATCAAAGACCTCAACGTGAAACCCCAGTCTTTCTTTTATATTTGTATATGTAGTTATTTATTTATTTATTATTAGTCTTTTTAAGACAGGGTCTCCCTGTAGCCCCAGCTGGCCTGGAACTCATTATGTAGACCAAACTGGCCTTGAACTCCCAGAGATCCACCTGTCTCTGCCTTCTAAGTACTGGGATCAAAGGTGTGTGCCACCAGCTAATTTCTTAGACAGATTTAGATAAGCAAACAGGTTAAAGAGTAAGGTAACTCACAGATTCTAGGGTTTCTGAAGTATAACATTGTTATTTTTGTATCTATATCCGTATTTGGATTGAGTTTCCTGGATTTTAAATAGCTTATAGAATTTGTTTGTTGACAATTTCATACACATATGAAGGATATTCTAATTACTGTCACAGCCTTCATTCTTTAAACTTCCACTAATATTTTTTGAGATTTATTTTTATTTTAATTATGTGAATATCTGTGTGGGTATGTATATACATCTGTGTGGGGTTATGTACATGTGAGTGTGGGTGTCCTTAGAGGCCAGAGGTGCTGGATCCCACTGGAGCTGGAATTACACGTGATTATTAGCACCTGACATAGATTTCTGGGAACGGATTCAGGTCCTCTGGCAAGTGTTACATGTATTTCTTTTTTTTTTTTTTTTTTTTTTTCAAGACAGGGTCTCCCTGTAGTCCCAGCTGGCCTGGAACTCACTCTATAGACCAGGCTGACCTTGAACTCACAAAGATACACCTGCCTCTGCTAGGATTAAAGGTGTGTGCCACCATGCCCAGCTACATGTATTCTTTTTTTTTATTTGATTTTTTTTAATAATAAGTAATAAGCTGGAGGGGCTTGTATGTACAAGCATGTTGATTCAATAAGAGTCCAGTCTATATTGCTGTAGTTTCACAATTCACCCCAATCATAGCCCTTACATTCTACCATACCCCCTCTTCCACAGGGCGAGAAGCAAAACAGTCTACTTTCTCTGGAAATGTCACTTTGGATTCCATTCAGTTCAGGCTGTTTCCTTTCATGGATTGGCAGTTTATCCAGGAATAACCTTTTACTCCTACTAATGAAGTACAAGCATTTAGATATACAGGCATTTAAACAGTACTAATTATTATGGTAGGTTACAGTGGTATAGACACAGATGTTTGGATGGTGTTGTAGTTTGTCTTCCATTTCTGTGACAAACACTCTGACTTGACACCAACTTGGGGAGGAAAGGGTTTATTCAGCTTACATCTCCAGGGTCACAGTTCATCACTCAGGGAGCCCAAGGTGGGAACTCAGGGCAGAAACCTGGAGGCAGCTGCTGAAGCACAGGCCATGGAGGAATGCTGTTGACTGGCTTGCTCCCCTGGCTCATGCCCAGCCTGCTTTCTTATACAGTAAAGACCAACCTGCCTAGGAGAAGCACAATCGACAGTGGGCTGGGCCCTCCCACACTGCTCAACCATCAAGACAATACTCCACAGATGTGGCCACAGGCCAATCCAATGGAGCCAATTCCCCAATTGAGGCTCCCTCAACCCAGGTGTGTCAAGTTGACACTAAAGCTATCCAGCACAGATGGTATGCTATTCCATGAACTATAGCTTTTCTGTAAAAGATGACAAGGTCTTACTGTGGCTTATAATATCTCCTAACCACTAGAGGATGTAAGCTTTTGGCATCAGCCGTGAATTATTCCTCCAAGGAGAGAGCTAATAGCCAAATAGATTTGGGATATACAGACATATGGCTGCCACTGCTGCACAGTATTTCCAGGCAGATGAGGTGTAACTGATGCTGATGGAGGAGTCTTGCTTGACTAAAGGAGACCAATATTTGCTTTAATGATTTAGTGGCCTTTGGTAACACTCTCTGGCATTCCAGAGACCAACTGTACACTTGCAAGTGTGGTCTCAATACATCTTTCCCATGCTTACACCAGGTCTTTGACAGCAGCGTCTTACCACCTCTCTTCTTGCAGGTATCCCAGTTTACAGGCAAAAAGCCTTTACCTTTTGCGGGGTGGGGGGGGGGCTTGGATCCCCTAGCCAACATCTCCTTGACCGAATAATCCATTGCTGATATCAGAGTTCTCATGTATTAATATATTTTTCTTAATTACCCAGTTTATAAAGACTTTAGTATTATATTTGGCTCTGAATACAGAATTATCCTTTCACAGTTCCTATGTCTATCAGTCAATTAAAGAAAGCAGCTCTACCACTTTTATAAGAGATTAATTACCTCTATAACAGTCAGCTCTAATTTACAGTTAGGGAATGACTTCATCACCATCATGTTTTTATTTATTCTATGAAAAGGGGGTGAGAACATCTCTCATATTAAAACTTTGTGGCACCTGGAAGGTAAAGTTCATTAGGACACATTACAAACAGTTGTTACAAATAGGATCCACAGAGATGTTTGATGCCTGTAGCAGTCTGAGGCTTTTCTTCCTTTTAATGTTTAGCTGGACCAATGTTTAATGTTTCTGCTGGTATTTCTTTGTACATCCTGCACAATGCAAAGCTGTTTCTTTTCTCTCTCAGCCATTAAGTTGGTGACATTTTGACCTGTGGGAACATGCAAATCCTTTCCCATAGTTAGTTTTAAGAGTTAAATTGAGAAATTTGACAAAAGGTTTTAGATGAGTCCAGATCCTCTACCAATACCCCACCACTGCAACCTTACTCTCCCTCCTCTCTACAAGTTCCTTTATCACATTCATGTCTTTTTTTCATTTGAGAACTATTTAGTCTCACCAGAATTGTCTATGATCATGGATTTGGAATTATCCATTGCTGACTCCTAGGTGAGTGCAACAGAGGAATGACTACCCTTCCCCCAGAATCCATCAGTAGCAAGTATTCACAATGAGGGGTATGGCCCTCCCCAATCCATGACTGAGTGTCAATAGGCCCAGTCTTTTGTAGACCCATTGTAATGCAGGAACCCACAGGTATGAGGTTATGATTGCAATCACTTTGCCATGCCCAGAATACAGCATGCACAGCACTTCTCTCTATCTTCCAGCTCTTAGTTTCTGTTTCTCTTCTTTGATGAGCCCTGAGCCTTAGAGGGAACAGTATAAACCTCCTGCTGAAGGCTGATTGAGCACTCACCATCATGTCACTTATTCCCAGCACCTTGAGGATTCATGCCTCTCTGCATTCACTGCCATTCATTGCAAACTTCTCTTATTAAGGCTAGCAGTAGCATTTGTCTATGGTATAAACAAATATTTAAAAGGCATTTTGATGCGATGACAGTTCAGTTAAACAATAGTATGTCTGGGAAAGTTAAGTGGGGATAGAGGTTGGGAGTAGGGGAGATGAGAGTGGAAGGAGCAAGACTGAACCAAAATGAAGAGTGTATGAAGAGGTTATATGGAAATTTACTAGTTTGTAAGCCAATTTAACAATATAAGTTAAGGCCGGGTGTGATGGTACATGCCTTTGATCCCAGCACTTGGAAAGCAGAGGCAGGCAAATCTCTGTGAGTTCAAGGCCATCCTGGTCTATATAGCGAGCTCCAGGACAGCTAGGACTAAAGGGAGACCCTGTCTCAAAAAGGCAAATATATATACATATATATGTATGTATATATATGTATATATATACATATATATGTATAAATATACATATATATATGTATATATATGTATATATATTTATAACATCAAAGGGGAGCTCAGCAGCTAAGAGCGCTGGATTTGGTTCCCAGCACCCACATGGCAGCTAACAACCAACTGCAACTCCAGTTCCAGGGGCTCTGATTCCTTCTTCTGGCCTCTGTGGATATTGCATGCACAGATTCACTACATACATGATACCTTCAGGCAAAACACTCATACACATAAAATAGAAATAAATATTTTTAAATGAGAGAGGCAGAGAGAGAGACAGACAGATAGAAATAGAGAGGAGATATCCTGCCTGTCTCAGTAATGCTCTTGAGATCTATGGGATATTAAAAAACCAGGCCAAGTATGAGATATATCCCTTTGAGTTGTTAGAGAGTCCCCATAGAACCCCTCCAAAAAATACAGGCTCTTTCCATTCCTCTTGGTTTCCCACCAGAACTAGTTGATAAACCCTTATTTCCTAAGATACCACATACTTTGGTTGCAAGAAATAGAGAAATTTACCTGGAACTGAACTGGAAGCTTCCTCCCTGTCAACTAGCTTTCATGATGCTGGAAGAGAAAAGACATCAATGGTCTTACCATTGTGGACCCTCTGAAAACTAACCTCCAAAAGAAGATATGCCCATTGATGCAATGGCGGCATGACTATTAAGGCAGTAACCAACCACTCTCCTTGGATTTCAGGAAGTTCACGCCTGAATCTGTAAACCTGATAAAAAAAACCATGGCTGAGTTCTCAGAAACTGTATCTTACCCATTATTTTTCCTCTGTAATTCGTGAAATATCCAAAATGAAAAAAAGAAAAGATGCCAAAGTATCACTGACTGGGTCTCCAGGTACTGCAAGGCTGGGAACCATAGGCAGAGGGGGAGGAGCATCACCCCTCCTACTTTGTCTTTAAGCCCCATGACTTCTACCTCATTATTACCCAAGGTTGAGTTTCATCTTTCTTCACTTGACAGCATCTATGGTTCTTCTGCTCTGTGCTCTATTAATAAGTCAGCAATCCTCCCCCATATCCGTAAAGAAGTTGATGGTTTTTAAAAAGAAAAAATAAGAGCCAAGATTGTTGGTGCATTGGTTCACATCTGTAATCTCAGCATTCAGGATGCTGAGGCAGGATGATCACCCACAAGTTTGATGTCAGTCTGGTCTGTGTAGAGTGAGTTTTACACAGCCCAGTGCTTCACACCAAGAATCTGCCTCAGGAAGAAGAAGAGGAGGAGAAGGAGGAGGAGGAGAAGTAAGAGGGGGAGGAAAATGGGGAGGAAGAGGTGGGGACAAGGAGGAGGAGGAGGAAGAGGAGGGGGAATGAAGAGAAAGAGGAGGGGAAGAAAGAGAAAGAGGATGAAGAGGAGGCTATTTAGCTCTGGTAAAGACCACAGGGTAACAGATAATCAGTCGAAATTATGCCTCTTGATCTGCTGTTGGGTACATATGATACCAATAAGTAAAAAACAATGCTCAAGGTAATGAAATTTTCAATAAACTGTTAGGTTATGGCAATAGAAAAAGAAAAATACTAAGTAACCAAACAGGAAGTGAGATCATCCCAGTGTCATAAAGAAATTTATAAACTTTGTAACAGTTATCATTTACACCAGGTGATCAATGGAACAAATTTTGTGAAGTATAGGTGACTGGTCTGTTTAATCAGAGCAGACTGTCACATATCTGGATACCACGTTGCTCATGTTCATCAGAGTTTTAGAAGAAGGAAGTAAAAATGTTTGTAACATCAGATTTTAAATATAAATGCCATATCACAGAGATGAAAGGAATTCATGTTTTTATTGATAACTATTGTTAGAAAAACATTCTTATGTGTTCTCTTGGTATGTATATAACTTGGTATTACCATATTTACTTACCAAATGAATATTAAGGATCAAAGTGGTTAGACAACTTGCCTAAATTTTTATGTGTATAAGTGTCAGAATTCAAATCTCAAAATTTCTAGCTCCAGAACACAAGCACTTCCCTGTGATATACTCAGGACCCTTTGTTACAAGGAATTGAACACCTGATCCAAAGTGTTTTAATAGTGAAGCAACAAATGGGCCGACTCACAAATGCTGAAGACTCTGAGATAATGCATATGAGGGATTTGCTTCAGTGATGCAGTCATCTCCTCAATAGCCATGCTTATTTCAATTTTTTCATTGCTGTTACAAGCTTCTCACTTGGACCTAAATAATCCTAGCTGCTCTAACTTTCCAATCACAGAGGAAAAGAAAGATGGCTTGCAACCTCAAATGTCCTCAAGGTGCCATGACCGTTGGGACCATTCTGAGCTAGTTCCATAAACCAAATATAAGAGGAATGAGATTGTTTTGACTGAATTATTAAAAATCCAAGGTCCTCCATTGACCAGAACACTGCACACTGCCCCCTTTTCCTCGTGCAAACTTCCACAGAATGGAAAACAGAAGGAGGTGATGTTTTCAGATAGAAACTCGGGCCATAATGACACAGTGACACTCTCTACTCAATGAGTTGTCAACAGCAGCAAGCACATAAACGATGTCACTTAGTTATTCAAATGAAAGCTTTTGCTTTTGCTTCTTAATCGACTTGTGCTTGGCATGGGTTTATATTCTTTTTTTAATTTTTTTTATTAATTTTATTTATTTCTGTATGTGTATGAATGTACTGTCTGCATGCAAGTCTGTGCACCCGTGTCGTGCAACACCACGGAGTTCAGAAGAGGGGACAAGGACTCCGTTTAGTCCAAGCTGGCCTGTACTTCCCGATGCACATCAGGCCAGCCTTGAACTCAGAGATCTATCCACCTGCCTCTGCTTCCCTAGTGCTGGTATTAAAGGCATGTGCCACCACAGCCTGCAGGATCATATTCTTTTAAAAAATCTATCACAATTCAGGCTTGGTAATGGTAATCTTAGCACTCTGTAGACTGAGGCAGGAGAACTCAAGCTCAAGGCTGATTTGTGTACAAAGTGAATCCCTGTGTCAACTGAAGAAAAATGCTCTTATACTTATCAAAGAATTACCTTTGAATCTTTCATGACCTGCCTCAGTCAGTCTCAATGCTATGTTGAAATTTTCTCTGCCATTACTTTTAATTTAGGCTCGGTTGAATTCTTAGGACACAGGTAGGTAGAATGCAGCTAGATGTTTTTGCCAGACTGACAGAAATGACCCTTAGCCCAGTTCCTAATAGAATTTTGTTCCTCTTTGGGACTTCATGAGCCCGGTCCTTACTGTGTCCTTCTATGACCATTGTGGTCTTCTGGACTTCTGCCTGAACAGCCCATTGTACTCACTCTGCCATAGTGTTCCAGGGCTTCCCGTAGCCCACAGCTCCAAACTCTTCAGTATTCCTCCCCCAGACCAGTCCAGAAGGCCTAAAAAAACTACACAGTCAGGTTCTCATAGCAATCACTTTACTTCTTGGTATCAGTTTTCTGCATCTGCTACTTTTCTCCTTGCTGTGACAAAATACCAGACCAAAGCAACCAAGAAAAGGAAGAGTTTATTCTGACTCATGATTGGCAGGGCTATAGTCCACCATGGCAGGAAGGTGTGGTACAGTTCCTGGTGGCAGGAACACATGGCTGGGACTCCTCACATCTGCACAGGCCAGGAAGTAGATAGAAAAGAGAGTTATCGTTCTTTCATTCATATTCATTCATTCATTCATTTCCTCTCTCTGACCCCTCCCTCTTTCCCTCCCTCTCTCTTTTCAATCTGAAACCCCCAACTCATGGAATAGTACTACACACATTCAGATAAACCTGTCTAGTAGGACCCTCACAGGCATACCCCAGAGGGGCTGGTTTGAAATCTAGTCAACCTGAAAATGAAGATTCACCATCACAGGGTTAATTTCTGATACTGTAAATATTCGATTGAGATCGTGTCAGTAATAAAAATCTGAGGACCAAAGACCCCACCAGTATCACAGAAAGAACGCACACAAAGCCAAAGTAACTGGCCATGGCAGCTTTTACTTTTGCAAAAAGGAGCATTATGTGGTCAGTCAGATCTAGCAACCACACCAGAGCAGGAAGTTTGGTAGTTTCTTAGTCTCTAAGGCAAGTGTACTGCATCTTTTCCTCATTGGCTAGGGTCTGATCTCACTTTCCCATTGACTAGTTTAAAGGAATCAATGCAAAGATGGGGAAAGAGGGCTGACCAAAGCCCTCAGGTTCAGAAATACATAAGAGCCTTTTTATAAACAAAGGCCTTACAGAATGGGGGGAGGGGGTAAAAGATTAGAATTCCTTGTCCTAAACCAAAAGTTTAAAGGTTTTGAAAGAAAAGGCTAATGTTTAATGTTTCTTAGAATAGTTAACTGTATCTCAGTCATTCCAATGTGAGACAAATAAAAATGTATGCACTGCAGATAATTTTTGTTTAGCAAGCCCTGAAGCTTTTGCAATAAGGAAACTGAAGTATCTTTACGATAGCAGAGATGGTGTAACACATAGTTAACCTGGGATTTTATTCAACATAAGAAAGTGCTGCCCTGGCAGGGATCTGTGTAGCTGCTGAATGTAGTGCTCTCATTTGTTCTTAAATGCATTTCTCAGTGCTAAGAGCACCCTCTGAAATCCATTGTCTACTCAAATCTACTAAATGAGGGGTTGAGGGACTTTACAATTACACATATTTTCAGCCCTTCTGAGAATCTTATTCATACCACAAAACATTGTTCTGGATGCAGTAGAGAGGCTTAATTATACTCTAAAGATAAAAAGATAAAGCAAGAAGACCTGTAGGTGGGATGAAAATGATTATCCATAACCATACAGAGAGGGAGCTTGCTCAAAGCTTACATAACTAATTGCCCACACCCAGCTGGCATCTGCATGAATATTTTCTATGAAAGCTTAAATGCTTGTGAGATCTCTTCACATACACAAAAGAAACAGATGTTTCAACTTTGATACCAAGCAAACTTGAAAAGAAAACTATACATTTAAGGAGGCTAAACCATGGAGGAAATTATAAACAAGGCCCATCTTTCTAGAAGCTCTAGAATTTAAAATGCTACTGTTAAACTACACATTTTAAAGTGAAAAGTATAAGCCCTTTTTCTAATTATAAGGTTTTCAGATTCTGCATTATATGTAAATATGCATGAAAGTCTGAAGTAACTTAGCTTCAATTTCTTCTTAATAAACTTAGAACTCTATCCCCTTGGAAGGAGCTGAAATTTAGTAAATCATGGTCTCATGTTTTCCCATGACTTGATGCCTTCCTGAGCAATTCATGCTAAATACTTCTGTATGAAGACCAGCTTCATTAGGACAAATATTTGTGTGGTATGTTATCAGGTCACCTTGAAATAGCTCTGTCTTCAGTAGAACTCTCATGCCTGCAACTCCTACCATAATTAATATGCAGAGGTGAACCTTGTAAGTTGCACCACAATATAGAGTAACATAGCCAGTATCCACTATAATTAAAATTAAAAACAATTATATGAGACATCCACAAGAGTTACACTCCAATAATTATTGCTATACAAACAATAATTAGATTCACTATCATAACCAATATCGAGATAACACAATTTTAAAATGAGGAAATGATTTGAATATTTATCTGAAGAGATATACAAATAATCAATAAACAAATGAACAATATCAGTTTCCATGCCCATCAAGGAAATGAAAACCACTGACTTACTACTTTTTGCACATTAGCATGATTATAATAAAAAGTCAGATAAAAATTTTCTAAGAACAAAATGAAATCCAGAGCAATTATGTAAGAATGCACTAAAACTATTGAATTGCATAATTAAAATGAAATTATTTCCATATTGATAGAGCCTTTAAGGAAAAAAAAATATTTTAAAGCAAATTTTACTTATAAGAGAAGTTAGGATTAAACATGTATCTGTTTTTAGAATTTGTAGTAGTTATTGACTTAACTAGTTAATCATTTAACATATTGACTGGCAGAAGTGCTCAAATTCTTTCCTTCTATTCCCTTAATTCTCCTTAAATATTTTAGCAGGCATTTGTATTAGTTTTCTGTTGCTGAGATAAAACACTATGACCAAGACAACTCAAAGAAGGAGGAGTTTACTGGGCTTGTGGTTCTAGAGGATAAGAGTCCATAGTGGTGGACAAACAGAGCAAGAGACAGCTGGAGCAGAAAGCTGAGCGCTCACATTTTCAAGCTGGCACCAGAAGCAGAGAGAGAAACTGTGCTTCCTGTGCCAAGGCCACACCTCCTGAAGGCTTCATGGCTTTCTCCAAACAGTGCCACAAAGTGGGAACCCAATGTTCAGATTCTTGAGCCTCTGGGAGACATTCTCATTCATGATATCCATTGTTCTTGATATCTTGAACTAAGATTAAACATGTTGTTGTTATAGTTACTTTTATGGCCTCAATATAGAACTGTTATATTTGTTATTTTCTTCATTTGATATTATATTTTCTCTCTCTCTCTCTCTCTCTCTCTCTCTCTCTCTCTCTCTCTCTCTCCCCCCTCCTCTGAATTAAACTCTGGCCTCACTTTTGCTACATAAGGAGTTTAGCACAAAGCTGCCCTTCCTTCCCCAAACATTTTTCAGTTATCCCAAAGAACATTTTAAATTATATTCTCCATGGTTAGGTTAGTATATCTAAAAATAAACACATATTCATTCAACTTTTTTAAATCTCCTACCCTGTCAGAGGTTATTCTAAGAATAGAAAAATATAATAAACAATAAGCAGTTTTACTTGTTGATAGGGGCTTATTACCCATTAAAGATAGGTAGACAGATATTCAAATGAGTGTGATAAAGCCTTCCACTCATTTTCAGAGTTATGCTACAAGCTTATATTAATTCTAGTAATAATATCCATGCTGATCTGCTTAACATAATCACTCTCTTCTAAATTAATCTTCTTAAAGCTTATTGAATATCTGTTTTCTACTTATAGCCATTAATGTCTCTCTAATGTTAGAAGATTCAGAACAAATTCTGTATTTTCACCTTCAGTATCCTTTCTCTTTTTGCTATTTCCTCTACATTATCACCAAGTTTAACCATGTCTATCCATAGCCTCTGTGTTCCTGACCCATCACTAACGTTCTGAATGTTGTAAAACATCTTTCCATAGAATATTTGTCTTTCTTGGCTTGCTGGTGTTTTGAAATTAGGCTAGCTTTGGTACCAAAATAGTATCAATGACTCAAGGCAAATAAAATCAAAGGTTACTAGTGACATGAATAGTCCAGTGTGGATGCTCTGGGTTGGAAATAGGTTTACCCCACATAATGGTTTCCTTATGAATCTGTCATCTCCTAGGACCTTGAAGTCATCTGTACCTGCCAGAAAAATGAGAAGATGAGGAAAAATTGGCCCTTCCTGTGTTTTTAGGGCCCACGCCTAGAAGAGGAACACTTCACCTCTGTTCCTACCCCAGTGGCAAGGCCCTTTTCATATTGCGTGCCCAGCTGTAAAGGTGGCTCAGAATAGTAGCCAGACTGTGAATACAGACAAGAAGAGGAACTGTACTTGTGACCATCTAGCAGTTCCCCCAGTACTTAGCATTACACAGAACTCATTTACTCACCAATGTCAGTGACCAAATGCTACTTCTTTTTTTTTAATTTTTTTTAATTTTTTTTATTATTTATTTTTGTATGTGTATGAATGTATTGTCAGCATGCAGGTCTGTGCACCCGTGTCGTGCAATGCCGCGGAGGTCAGAAGAGGGTGTCGGATTCCCCTGGAACTGGAGTTCTCCTGGAATTGGAGTTAAAGACGGTTCTTAGCCGCCATGTGGCGCTGGGGACTAGATACCCTCGGCGGTCCTCTGTAAGAGCAGTCAGTGCTCTTAAGGCTAGGCCTATCTCTCCAGCCCGCCCCTTTTTTTTTTTAATTTTTAAAAGTTTTTTTTTTTTTTTTTTTTTTGAGACAGGGTCTCCCTATAGCCCCAGCTGGCCTGGAACTCACTCTGTAGATCAGGCTGGACTTGAACTCACAGAGATCCGCCTGCCTCTGCCTCCCCAGTATAGGATTAAAGGCATATGCCACCATGCTGGGCTTAAAGACGGTTCTTAGCTGCCATGTGGGTGCTGAGAATCAAACCCGGGTCCTCTGCAAGAGCAGTTGGCACTCTTAACTGCTGAGCCATCTCTCCAGTCCAAGACGCTACTTCTGAAAATCATTCTATGATCATTCCAAATTAGAGTCACAGTATTTATTGTCTTTGCTATTTATTTTATATCTTTCACTTGCTGTTTCATAAACATAGCTTTCCTTTTGGTTATTCATGTCTTTTCTTTACCATTGGAAGTAAAGTGTAGGAAGATCCAGTTTGAATTAGTGACTAGTTCTTAGCTAGCACCCCTCAGGGTACCACATGGATGGGAGTCAGGGGGATTCTCTGACCCTGCCCCAAGGAGGAGCAAGCAACATGGCCTAGGTGCGTGATGCTGGGTGGGGCAACAGTGTGCAGTGGTGTGGAGTTGGGCGTGGGCTATGATTGGCTCTGGGAACTGACATCATTTGGTTTATAAAAGCAGGCTGTAGCAAGCAATAGATCAATTATCCATTAACATCATTACAGAATTTTCAGCTGTCATTTTTTTTTTTTTTTAATTTTTGTGTGCATACAGACCAAAGTAGGCCTGCATTTCATTCAGGTGGCCAGTGGGTTGGAAAGAGGTCCCAGTGTGGACCACCAATCTGGATAGCTGGTGTTGTGAGTGGACATGGGCTGAAGATAGGCCAACAGCCATCAGCCTGAAATTTCTGTCCAGGGTTCAGCAGTCTCTGGGCAGGTGGGAAGACACGGCCAAGATGGGAAACGTGTCTCATTGTCCCAGGCTGAGGGCCTGAGTTGGAGGGACCTCTCAGCCGGGCTATGGAAGTAGAAGGCTGGTCTCTGCTCCAAGAGGCCAGCTCCCCACAGCAGTTGCAGGCAGATTCTGTGTTCCCCTTCCTTTATCAGGGCCCCATGGTACCTGTTTGGTGCAAAGAAAGCTTCCTACAGTAAAGGTCCTAGAAAATAGGAACTATGGCATATAAGTTGCGGAGATTCAATATGTATTTGTTGAATTTCTATTATCTAGATGATATTGTGTGGTATGATGGTGAATATAAAAAAATAATAGGATAATAATGTCACTGGATCTATGTTGTGATTTTGGGATTTGATCAAGAAAGACTCTGCCATAAACAACTCCTCTGAGAAATTGAAGACAATGGAAACATGTATTAAAATGATCAGCCATATCAGGAGATATGGTATCACTGCCAGGATAATATATAAATGAATGGAATTCTCAAAGACTGCTTTTTACCTCCTTCCAGCATTGATGGGACATGGCTTATCGACCAGAGGTTTTCCTAATTTCATGAACAAATTTAAACAAACTGTCCTCATTAATAGAAATATTCTACATTATGTTACCTCACAATGGAGTCCTATTGAAAAGTAAAATTCTTTTAAATTAGTGGCATTCTGTATATTAAAAGCTTGCTATTGCTTCATAATACTCTGTGAGCCCAGGAACAGTACATACCTACTCAGCACTGACCATTTAAGAGAGAAGGAAGTGGATTTAAATTGAAGGAAAATAAAAAAAAAATAGATTTAAGAAGAATTTTGGTCAAACATAGTGGAAATGTTATTAAAAATAATTAATTTTGAAATAGTTTGTCTTTCAGTCCCTAGAGAACATTAGCCATATTGCAATAAGTGAAGATACTAGAAATCTGAGTGGAACAATAAGCCAAGGAAAGGTCCTTCCCGTCTTCCCAGCCCAGGGCCCGAAGGCTTTAGGCCGCTTTCAGTTTCCCATCTGAAAAGGGCCAGGGAGGCGCCTAAACAATTGAAGTAAAAGCAGCTTGCTCTTTCTTTTCTTTCTTTTCCCCTCTGCTACTCCAAGCTCTGTTTTTGCCACAACTTCATAAGTATTTCAATTACTTGTTCCCTGAACAGTCCTGCCGAGAAGCTCTGCCCCCAGCCCCCGTTTTATAGATGAAGATATTGAGGTTAAGTGATTTTCTCAGGGTTACAAAGAGACCTTGCAGCAATGAGGGAATGAGAACTAGCAGTTCACCCTTCTGGTAGATGAATAGATTGAGATTCAGAGCAGCTTTGCTATTATATTGCAAAGGAGCCACTCAAATGCCAGGCTGAATGTGTGAGTCCTGGAAATGAAAGGGAGGCTGCAAGGAGAGTGGTTTCCTTCTTATTAATGACATAGGCAATTGTCTAAAGTTAGACATAAAGGCCCTGTAGAGAAAGGATCTTTTTTTAAATATACAAACAGCAGGACACTCAATTTGGGACCCCCTCTCAATGAGGCTGTTGTTGTCTGTCTACTTACAGACAGTGCTGCGGAAGAAGCTGGGCTCCAGATTGGAGATGTGGTGCTGTCTGTCAATGGCACTGAGGTCACCAGCGTTGAGCATGCAGAAGCTGTGCACCTTGCAAGGAAAGGTAGGTGGGCCAGTTGCAGACTCAAGAGTTTATCTGAAGGAGCAGAGGGCTCACTACAGATAGTTCGCAGGCAAGAATTGAGAATATGGCAGCTGGGGCTCAAATGCACTTTCTCCCCAGGGAGAAAAGTTTAAGTAATGTGCTGTGATGCACATTTAACTAATGCATTTAACTAATGTACTGTGATCAGCACGAGTTTGTTCTTAGCAAATAAATCGCACTCTGAACCATGGACCCTTTGTACATTGACATCAGCCACAAAAGTGACATCAGGCAGTGTCAATCAGCAAAATGCGTTCTGTTTATTACCAAAATATTTCCTTAAACTTCAAGGAAAAGGAAAATCTCAGCCAGGAGTGGTGGCACATGGCTTTAATCCCAGCACTTTGGAGGCAGGGGCAGGTGGATCTCTGTGAGTTTGAAGCCAGCCTGGTCTACATAGTAAGTTCCAGACCAGCAGGGACTACAGAGTAGACCCTGTCTTGAAAAGGAAAAAGAAAGAAGGAGAAAAAGGAGAAGGAGGAAGAGAGAAAAAAATCTCATTAGAATTTACTATTTCTTTTCCATTTTTCTTACATGCATTTCTTCCCTTCCTTTATGTTTTCATTCCTTTCTGGAGAGAAAGATTGTAGAGGGTAAAGAAATCTCAAGGAGAGAGAGAGAGAGAGAGAGAGAGAGAGAGAGGAGAAGAGAGAAGAGATCACAAATATAAAGCTTCCAGAGATTCTCCTAGACCCACCTGAGGCCTTTGCTTAATGTAATTCTGACACAGGTAGAACCCCCACAAGAACTGACATAATGTATACCCCAGTTCACCTGTATCTCTTTGCATTTAACTTGTGAAGTGGTTAATGCAGTTTTTCTCTCTGCCAAACAATTTACTGTCCTTGGCACCATGTTATAATCCTTACTTCACAGAATAGCATACTCAGCTAAGAAGCAGTCTGTTCCCTCATGGGATTATTTGGGATGGTATCTCATTCCTGACTTCCTGAAGCTTACATGGATAGTGCAGTACCCACGAGATGTTATTAAAAATGTGTGAATTTGGAAAAAGCCGCAGGTGTCATGTAGTGTCACCTGCCATCTTTCAGGCTCTGGGGTTAGCAAGAACAAAGAGTTCTCTGGTGTAGACTAGCATGTGAAAACAATCTACGAATGTGTCCTAATTAGTTTTTATGAGTCATATGAGATAGTGTGGCTTCATAGTTTGCTGCTCTTTCAGATTTTTCCTAGCAGGCCAGGAACTCAAGAACATTGTCAGTGTGTAAGTTACTTCTCTGTTACTGTGATAAAACATGGTGACCAAGGCCTCCTTATGGAAGGGAAAAGTTAATTCGAGCTTACCATTGAGAGGGTTAGAGTCCACAATGGTGGCAGAAGCAATGCGGCAGATGTGTTCAGAGCAGAAAGCAGAATGATCACATCTTCAATCAGCCACAGGAAGCAGAGAGATACAGGACCCCCCTCCACAAGGCTTAAGAACTCTTAAAGCCCACCCCCAGTGACATGCTTCCTCCAGCATGGCCACACCTCCTAAGACCTTCCAAATGACAACACCAACTGGGGACAAAATGTCTGAATGCTTGGAGCCTATGGGGGACATTTTCACTCAAACCACCATAGCATGTATAAGAACTTGTTTTAATTTTTATTTTACGTATATGAGTACATTGCCCACATGTATGTAAGTGCACCACTGCCGTGCAATGCCTGTGGAAGTCTGAAGAGAGAATTGAATCCCCTGGAATTGGAGTTAGAATGGCTGTTAGCCACATATGATTGCTGAGAACCCAACCCCAGTCCTCTGCAAGAGCATCCAGTACGCTTAACAGCTGAGCCATCTCTCCAGCCCCATAACAACTCTTATAAGTCTTACACTATTCTTTATGAGATACTGCTGAGAAATCCAAGATTTATAATAATGGTACTAATGCATTTAATATTGAAAAATAATATTTTTATTCCTAGTGTTTTTATTTTTCTCGAAAGGGCTTAATGTTTCTTGCACTTCAGTTAAATGAAGGCATAGAATATTTCTAAAACAAATGGAAGAGAGAAGATGGTGAAATGATAGTAGGAGAAAGGTACCTTATCACCTTCACTTGGGCTGCTCCTGGGAGTGACTTGGTAGAATGGGTTACTTGCTGTCATAATCTGTACTCAACATTAACTTCTTTCTCCAAATTACTGTGGCCTTATATCTTTGCCAATCATCATATCAAATGTTGGAGACACCCTAGAAGCAGAAGGCAAATCGTAGATCTGAGATGTTAAAGAAAGTACAGAAAGAAATGAAAGGAAGGGGCTGGAGAGATGGCCTAGCGGTTAAGAGCGCCGACCGCTCTTACAGAGGACCCGGGTTCGATCCCCAGCACCCACATGGCAGCCGAGAGCCGTCTGAAACTCCTATTCCAGGAGAACTCCAGCCCCAGGGGAATCCGAGACCCTCTTCTGACCTCCGCGGCATTGCACGACACGGGTGCACAAACCTACATGCAGACAGTACACTCATACACAGAAATAAATAAATAAAACTTGTAAAAAAAAAAAAATGAAAGGAAAAAAAAAAAAAAGATGATTTCATTCCTGTGTTTGTTACAGGGGTGGGAATTATTTAAAAAAAATTAGTCAGTAGCAGAAGAGGGCTCAGCATCTCATATGAGAAATCAGCTGGGAGACTGTTTATTATCGTTTTTTTCACCCATGTGGTCCTGGTGAGCAGGATTCTACCCCAATACCACTGAAAGCTAGAAAAATGGCAGCACCTACCAGGGACAGTCAGTGACATGACCTCAATTAGATAAAGGCATCGATCATTCCATAATTGGGAATAATCTCCTGCACATGTGTAGGAGTAATAGACAATAGCAGCTTTTAACTGTGAAACAGTAAAATCTCTGATAGAATAATATAGAGTCTCCCTGAAATTCAATGTAATATGACATGGATACAAACAAGGCAAATATATCTGGATCAAGGTAGCAGCCCCAAAAGTATTCTGCCCTGAGGAACACCCATACTCAGAAGGAAGGCCACAAGAAATGGCTGAGTCTTTAAACTTGCTTTCCTATGCATATTTTTCTGAACATATTTGTTAATTCTAAAGCAATAGCGTTCCTTGTAGTTACAAAATAATTTAAAACATCTGTGAAAACAATGCAATAAAATAAGGAGAATGTGAGGAAGAACTCTAATAAGCAGAGCAGAATGAATACTCTAAGAGAACAGACATTTAAAATAGAATCTGGAAATATTAAAGTAGTACAGGAACACATTTATAGGCTATTAGCTATGAGACACAAAAGTAGGTGTAGAGCCGGGCGTGGTGGAGGCAACGCCTTTAATCACTAGCAACTTGGGAGGCAGGAGGGGCAGCAATCTTTGTGCATGTTCAAGGCCAGCTGGTTCTACAGAGTGAGTTTCCCAGGGGACAGCTGGGGACCTCAGAAGACCCTGTCTCAAAAGACAAAAAAAAAAAAAAAAAAACGTAGGTTGTAGAGAAGAAGCAGTTGTCAGGGCTAGGTATGAGACAACAAAGGTTGCAANAGATGATTTCATTCCTGTGTTTGTTACAGGGGTGGGAATTATTTAAAAAAATTAGTCAGTAGCAGAAGAGTGCTCAGCATCTCATATGAGAAATCAGCTGGGAGACTGTTTATTATCGTTTTTTTCACCCATGTGGTCCTGGTGAGCAGGATTCTACCCCAATACCACTGAAAGCTAGAAAAATGGCAGCACCTACCAGGGACAGTCAGTGACATGACCTCAATTAGATAAAGGCATCGATCATTCCATAATTGGGAATAATCTCCTGCACATGTGTAGGAGTAATAGACAATAGCAGCTTTTAACTGTGAAACAGTAAAATCTCTGATAGAATAATATAGAGTCTCCCTGAAATTCAATGTAATATGACATGGATACAAACAAGGCAAATATATCTGGATCAAGGTAGCAGCCCCAAAAGTATTCTGCCCTGAGGAACACCCATACTCAGAAGGAAGGCCACAAGAAATGGCTGAGTCTTTAAACTTGCTTCCTATGCATATTTTCTGAAATATTTGTAAAATTCTAAAGCAATAGGTGTCATGTAGTAAAAATAATAAAACATCTGTGAAACAATGCAATAAAATAAGGAGAATGTGAGGAAGAACTCTAATAAGCAGAGCAGAATGAATACTCTAAGAGAACAGACATTTAAAATAGAATCTGGAAATATTAAAGTAGTACAGGAACACATTTATAGGCTATTAGCTATGAGACACAAAAGTAGGTGTAGAGCCAGGGCGTGGTGGACGGCAACGCCTTTAATCATAGCAATTGGGAGGCAGAGGGGAGCAATCTTTGTGATGTTCAAGGCCAGCCTGGTTACAGAGTGATGTTTCCAGGACAGCTGGGGCTCAGAGACCCTGTCTCAAAAGACAAAAAAATAAATAAAAAAAACGTAGGTTTGTAGAGAAGAAGCAGTGTCAGGGCTAGGTATGAGACAACAAAGGTTGCAAATGCAGTAGGTAAACCGACAAGACTAACAAATTAAATACAATAAAAGACTTTTAGATGATTTCCAACTATTTTGTGTGGATAAAACCTCTCAGAGAAAATATCAAGGGAGAACGGGGAAGGAAGGAAGGTAAGGAGAACGGCAAAGGAATCGAGGAAGGAAGGGAAGGAAGGAAAGGAAGGAAGGAAGGAAGAAGGAAGGGAAGAAAAGGAAGGAAGGAAGGAACTTAAAACTATAAAGGCAAATGATAGAATGCATACAACTATTTTAATCAATAGTACCTAAAGGAAAGAAATTAAACACATGTAAAGAAAAAAATGTGTTTGTTTTAGTAGGGTACACACAAGTATGGGGGTGAAAGTTCATGTGTGTACATGTATGTAGAGGCCAGAGGACCAATTCAGGTGCTGTTCTTCAGTGTTCTCTATCATGTTTTTCAGACAGGGTCTCTCAGTGGCCTGAAGCTTGCTATTTCAGTGAGGCTGGCCAGGGAGCCCCAGCTGTCCACCTCTCATAGCCAGCCCAGTATACTAGGATCATAAGCATGTGCCATAACGCCTGGCTTTTTAAATATAATTTCTGGGGATGAAATTTAGGTTCTCATTTTTGTTCAACAAGCCCTTGACTGACTGAGCCATACCCTAGCCCAGAAAAAAGGTATTTTTGAGAAAAATAAAAGAAGTTTCCCGAATTAAAAGAGAACTCAGAAAGCGTTTAGATTGTGAGATTGTTAAATGTAAAAATCCTTCAGCAAACAAATTATAGTGATATTTAAGACTATCAAGATAAAGAGAAAAAAATTTTAAGCTTCAGGAGTGAAAAATAATGTCAATCTAAAGGAAATGAAATCTTATCACATCTTTTAATGGCAATGCCAAATGGAATAATGTTTTCAAAATGTTAGAGAAAATTTCATTAAAACTCAAACAAAAGTAAACAATTATTTAAATCTATAAATGCATGACAAAGAGTTATTGGCATTCACAGCTTTAGAAAAATTATCTCAAGTAACACTTTGCCAAGAAGAAATATAAATCCAGATGGGGTGATTAGACCCCAATGGATGAACTTGCACTAAGGGACATCTGGGGACACTAACTTGACATGATGGACCTTGACACAGATGACAGAATGTATGAATTCCATTGCAGGGGGGTGGTGCCAATGGGGTAAAGGTGTATAGAGATGATTGGGATGTTCTTTGTGAGATACACAGAAATTCAATGAAAAATTTAAATCCAGAATGGCTTTATGTTAATCATAGAAAATGGATGCAAAGGAATAGCTTAAAGTTACATACTAAGTGTATCAGTCTTATGTTGAACAAAATATTTAAATTTTGTAGAATGTACAAGGTTTCATGGGCTTCTGTTTAATCACTAGTATAATAGGAGGGATGAGGAGGAAGCGGAAGAGGAGGAAGTGGATTAGGAGGAGGAGGAGGAAGAGGAGGAGGAGGAGGAGGAGGAGGAGGAGAAGGAGGGGGAGGAGGGAGAGGAGAAAAAGAATAATTAAATATCTGGAAATACACAGTACCCTTATGCCTTTATAGGTAGGAAAAGTTGTAAAGATCTTAATTCTTCTAAAATTAATCATAAAAATTTAATAATTCCATATAAAATGTAAATGTTTGAGTAGTTTGCAAAACTTATATACAAACATGCAAAAGAATAATCACTGTTAAATAACTACATTGTTTGTAAATAGGGCAAGCAATAGCAAAGAAACATTTTTTAAAAACTTTTTTTAAATTTTATTTATTTATGTATGAGTATGAATGCATGCAGGTTTGTGCACCCATGTCGTGCAATGCCGCGGAGGTCAGAAGAGGGTCTCGGATTCCCCTGGAACTGGAGTTCTCCTGGAATTGGAGTTTCAGACGGTTCTCAGCCACCATGTGGGTGCTGGGGATCGAACCTGGGTCCTCTGTAAGAGTGGCCGGTGCTCTTAACCGCTAGGCCATCTCTCCGGCCCCAAAGGAACTTCTCATACCAGATATTAAAGTGTGTTCCAGACTCATAATAGCAGATAAAAAAATGGAACCAGTAGATTAGAGTGGCTTAAAAAGCTCAAGAAGTGCTCAGATAGTCATCAAAGCTTTACATATGACAAAGGAGGTGTGATAAAACAATAAGAGAAAGAAAATTCTTAGTATTTTATTTGTATAAATGTGTAAGAGACACATATTCCTTACCTGCATTATACCATTTACAAAGGAGGACTTTGGCTATATTAGACCTAAAAGATTGCTTTTTTTGTCTATAAAAGAAAGTGTGGAACAACTTTGTGATAAATAAAAAAATGTAATTTGTCGGGGCTGCAGAGATGGCCTAGCGGTTAAGAGCACTGACTGCTCTTGCAGAGGACCTGGGTTCGATCCCCAGCACCCACATGGTGGCTGATAACCATCTTTGACTCCAGTTCCAGGGGAATTGGACACCCTCTTCTGACCTCCGAGGCATCGTACCACGGGGGCACAAACCTATGTGCAGACAGTACATTCATACACATAAAAAATAAATTTTTTTCATTTATAATTTTTTAATTTTTTTAATAATAAGTCATAAGTAATGAATACAGGCATCCTTCATGTATAACCAATTTGCAAGTAGCTATACCCAAACTTATGCAGCCCAAGGCACCCATTGTCCAGCTGGGGGAGCTTATATGTACTATCATGTTGATCAAATAAGAGTCCAGTCTATGTTTCTGTAGTTTCATAGTTCACCCCAATCGAAATGTAATTTGTCAACAAGATGATATTTTAGATCCATTAAATTAAGAAAACAGGTCAAATAATACCCAGCTTTGCTACCTGGTCTAGCAGTAAGAAAATGAATCTTCATGCATTCTTGCTGGAACAGGGCCAGCTCCCAGAACAATCTGACAGTTGCTAGTGCAACAACTATAAACCTTATGTCCCAGCACTTGTATTTCTGATAAATAAAAAACTATTTAAAAGATAAATACAGGACGTTTTTTCAGCATTCTACACAGTAGAAAGGAATCAAAGGTAGACTGCATGGCTGTCACTAGGGACATGTACACACAATCCATACTGCACCTGCACTCTGCATTTCTATGCACGTTGATACAATATATGATCTGTGTATCTAGCCAGAACCATGAGCAGATTTTTTAATGAACATATTTTTTAAAAGATGCCTTCATGTTTTAAAAGAAAGAAAATGATAAACAAAAAGAGGGTTGAATAGAGAGACAGGCAGGCATACAGAAAAATAGCATTAAACCTCTTATTTAAACTAAGAAGATAATCATAGCCAAGAAAGTGCAGTGACGTTGCTATATCATATACATTTTGTGAGTGGCTACTATGGAAGAGAAACTGTTAATTTGGTACATGAAGGAAAAATGAAAACAAAACAAGGTCCTCACAATTCTGGAGACAATCCTGTGGCAACATATGAATGTTATAATGGGCTCTCTGAGTTCGACAGCAATAAAATAATGCCTCTTGTAGGCGTTGGGACTCACCGCACAGAACTGAAGCTGGAACCACCTTCTACAGTGTAAGCAGTAATGCTGAAGGGAAATAGAGGAAAACAAAACAGGATCACTGGGAAGCAGAGCTCTGTAAAAACATGCCTGCCCGTGACACTGATTTAGATTTGCAGACATCAGGTCATTTATCACAGACTCTTGGAATCCTATATCTACTCACCTCTTAAATGAGGAATTTGTGGTGGTGGCCTCCACATTTGTAATCCTAACAAACTCTCCTTGGTGAATGTTTTACAACCAGTCTGGCATCAGGACAGGACCCAACATCTTTCTGGTTTCCTTTTTGTTTTTATTCTTTCACAGTTTAATGCACGTATATAGTGACTTTTAGTTGATTTCATCCCCTCTCTTCTGCTGGTACCTTTGTTCTTTGGGCCAGCATCTTAAAGACATGGCCAAACAGTTACAGCCTGATGACCGATGTTACTCACCAGACTGCCATGAGAAAAGGAGTGCCTTTACACTCTAACTTCATAATTGGTGTTATTATCAGTAAACAACACTAACCACAGACACACACACACACACACACACACACACACACACATTAAATTGCCCTTATTTTGCTGATGAGAAAACCAAAACTGATTTTTGAAAACCACTCAGTGTCCCGTTGAGAATGGCAACATTTATGTGTGACATTTATGTGTTTTTTCTTTTAAGTTTCTGGCTGACTGGCTGGCTTTTTGAGACCGTCTCTCACTGTTTAAACCAGGGTGGCCTTGAAGTTGCCATCGTCCTGGATCAGCCTCAGTCATTTGTGCTGGGAATATAGATGTGCACCTCCACATCCAGCTGAGTCTTTGTTTAATTAGGTTTCGTTTATATGATGGTTTTGGCTTTTGCCGAGTTGGTGATTGACAGACTCAAAGAGAAAATTTAATCACCAAGATAAATAGTAAAGGAATACAGTGAAGAACGGTCAGACCAGAACTGCTTTGCTCCACACAGACTTTGTTTCCCTAAGTTTAGGCTTTACTAAAATCAAACATGCAAGTGCCACTGGAAACCAGCTTCTCAGCTGCTGAACACAGTGCAAACCCTCAGGGACAGAGCATGTCTTGCACATTTCTCTTCCTCACTAGTGAGGGCGGTAGAGTTTGTCTGACAGCCGAGGTGCGACTCTGACACAGTTTAAGATTGGTGGCATAATAAGAAGAGAGTGAGCCCAGGACAAAGTGTGAATTAGAAAAAGAAATTATTTTTCTCTTTCCTGTAGCTGTAAATAACCTTACCGCAACTCTGTACTTCCAAACCTCTAGGCCAAAAGTGGTAGGGAGGAAGTTTTCTGGAGAGCTTTTGTTTTGAAGGACACTGTGGCTGAAGAACTAGATTGCTAAAGACATGGTTTTCAAACTCTTTTGTCTCGTGAAACTGATACTTCTGATGCTTTCACTTCAGGCAGCAAACATTCACCTACCAACCTTCATCATAACACCCACGCCCCCAAGCCCCTTTGATAAAGGCAATGGTTGTGTACTTCCTTTCCTGGGCTGGGAAAACTGATAAACAGAAGTAATATGGCACAGAGGAGACTATGACTTTTGTTGCTGAGACTCATGTTGAGGTTAAAAAAAGAAAAAAAATGGTCAAAGAAGCTAAATCACAGGAGAGGAAAGGAAGAAATACTGTAGTTGGTGGCCAAGTGCTGGCAGCAGAGCTTCCAGGAAACGGAGTGGTGCCTGGGGACTTCCAACTGGAACTGTATTTGGACATCCGCAAGAGCTCGTTACAAATAGAGCATCTCATGGCTGATGGTGGAACTGTGAATGAAGGCATGCAATGTAAAATGCCACTAGCTGATGTGCATTCACTTAGTAAGTATCAAGACCCTTCCTAATTTTAGGCTCAGTAAGGGGGTTTGCAATCAGGGGGTTTATTAAGTTGACACTTAAAAATTTAGTTCTTTTACAAGCAAATTATAATGACTGCAGAAATAGCTCTTTATAACAATGTAATAGCAAAAGTCTAAAACCTCAAGCTCTTTTGTGAATGTCAAGCCCGAGTCTCTGGACCCGTAACAGCGCATGGTGCAGAGTATAAAATCATCATTTCCCAACAGCTGTTTGGAGCTCAGAAGCTCCCCATGCATTAGGCTCATGTCCTCACTCTGGATGTGAGAAACTTTCCTCTAACATGATGAAACCAGGCTGCAGCAGGGCCATCTGTATCCCTGCCCCATAGAGAATTTTTCATGGTGAACCAAGTTATGTTTATGGCCAGGCAAAAGCACATGCCTAGCCTGATCAATATCAGAGAAACTGGTCTGCAGTCTATGTAAGCAAGAGGAAAATGACCTCGAGGGGCGACCCACTGCAGCAGTCCATAAATAAACTGGCAGATGTGTCAAGTATGCACATTAATCCAGAAGTGCAGTTCTTTGGGGACTGAGACCAAAGACAAAGACATTTGTGGGTTGCCGGTCAATCTGGAGCATTTCTTCTAATTTTTCTGGATGTTTTTGACAGGAGCTTAAGGGCAGTTCAATAAATTAAAATGTATTTACATGGCAATGAAGAATTATCTTGACATACTGAGAGTTATTTAATTACCAAGGTGCTTTGCGTGCTGCTAAAGTTAAGACTGTGTCAGCCTTTCTGGGACAAATCTTTATTTTCAGGGCCATGTGGCTCAGCCAGGAATGATCCCCTGGGTTGGAGCTTGTCAGTTATAGAAGATGAGTCTCCTTACTGACCCCCATTTCCATAGACAGCTCTAAACAGATCGGTAATCTCAATGTCAGACATCATGATGAAGTCAGCGCTGCCAAGGCCAAATGTCCCCCTTCAGGGATGTGGCCTCCCTCTCAGAGGGACTGTAAATGAAGTCATACCCCATTCGCAGTCTTCAAAGCATGTCAGGGTTGCTGTCTGTCTGCGTGGCATTCAGAGAACTGTCTTAAGGCATCAAAAGGTAGGTGTGCGGTGTCCATGCTGGCAGCTACAAAGCACAGTGGGTAGGCAGTGACCTCATAGGAACAGGGACAGGCACAATTTCCCCAAGCTACACTGAATATGAGTCCTACACTATGCCTCTGGGGTCCAGCAAAGAAGGAATTATATGAAAGAAAGAAAGGACAGAGCTTTGGAAGCTCAGGGTTAAACTCCTAAGCACACTGGATAGGCAGGAAACAGAAAATATAAAATAATACTGTCTCAACCTTCCTAGAACATCTACCTAGTTCCAAACTCAAGGATTTCTTATCTTTTGATAAGAGACTGTTTTGGTAAAAGATGGTAGCAGTGACTTAGAGTCTGTCTTGGGGTTACCCAGTCAAGGTGGGGAAGTACCTCAAATAAAAATGAGGCAGAAAAGCCAAGCATCCCTCCTCCTCCTCCTCCTCCTCCTCCTCCTCCTCCTCTTTCTCCTCCTCCTCTTCCTGCTCCTTTTCTCATGCTACTTCTTAAGAAACAAGCCAAGATATTTAAGTATGTAGCTCAGTGTTATAACCAATGACATTTCACAGACAATCTGTCATCAGAACCAATCACCAGAGAGCTCTTTACCTTTCCAGTTCTAATTTTCCTCATAGACACATGGGTTTGAATTACTAAGAAGCTTAGTTTATTTCAGTGATAAGATTCTATTTCATTCTATTGTTTAGAACTATAACTATTTCCTCGTCCAGTACTTATGCATAGTTATTGCCCATACAGTGAACTGTAAACATTTTAGCAACCAAACTATTTCAAATTCATTCCATAGGTCCAGACATCTTGACTCTGGTGGTGGGATCTGATATTAGCCGCTGCCCTAATACCCCATGGCCCACCTGCCGTGGCTACCTACATAAGAGGACTCACTCAGGCTTCGTGAAGGGCTGGAGGAAGAGGTGGTTTGTGCTGAAGCATGATGGATATCTCCACTATTACAAACATAGAAAGGTAAACTTAGGAGGAAATAATGGCTGATGTGGGTAAGAACAAGGAACACTGGGAAAAGTAGTACTTTGTACTACCCATTCTCAAGAATTACCTTTTGGGGACCCATATCGTAGGGCTCAGGAAGGAGAGTGCACTCTCCTATGAGTGCTCCTCCTTCAAAAGCCAGAGACTGTAATTTATGTTCTCTTCTGCACGAATCAAGACTGGTGTATGTTTCTATTTCATTTATTTCTATTTTGAACCCCCGTGAAGAATTTTTTATCAACATCAAAACAATAAGAACCAAACTAAATTTTTACACCATATAAGTAAATAAAGGTGAGCCTCAGGCAAAGCATAGCTCCTCAGGCCACAGTGGCTGGGCAGAGTTCCCTGATTGGCAGAATTTGGATGCTATTGTTGAGGTTTCTAAGGCAGAAAACCAGAGAAGTCACCTGGAAACCTGCTATTACTTTCCAGATTTCATAAGAGCAGTTATTTACAATTCTAGGTGAAGGTTGGAATCACATAGGGAATCCTCCTCCTAGATGTGTTCAGTGGGGCAAGTCACTGGGCTCAGGCCTGTGTGCTTGGACAAAGCTCTTCGGGAGACTCTAAATCACAGTTCACACTTTGTTAGACATCAGAATTAGACAACAGTGTCTAATTTTGTTAAACAGATGTCAACATGATTAAAAAACAGATATATCATATAGAACTCCAAGTTTCCAAATGCTCTTGAAGTACTTCTAACAGCTGTCAGAAGCTAAGTAGACTCCCTCTTCTAGAGAGCTCAGGCAATTGTTGGATTCAACAAAGGATGCATTGTGTTCCACTGCCTTGTACCCTGTTGGCTTATACAGTGATGGTCATGACCCACCTCTAAGCAGTGTTCAAAGCAAGAATTTTGGCTACTTACCCTGTTCATGACTAATTTATTTTTTTTCTATTATCCCCACTCAGGACTCATCTTATTTTTTCTGCCCATGTTATGTTTTACATTTCTCTAGTGTGCATATATACATACATACATATATATATATATATATGTAGATATTTACATATATGTGTGTACATTACCTCTGTGTATAAACAAACTTAATTTCTTCCTGAAACAAGTCAATAAAGAAAACAGTGCATTGTAAATCTGAGGAATTAGTTGCATATTGAATTATTGTGGAGACTTTCTGTTCCTGCATTATAAACCATTTGTGGCACAACGAAGTTATGTGCTCAGCTTTTCATGGCAAAGTGAGCTGTTCAGGTTCTTTGAACAACTTTGTCTCCCTCCAGTGCAGGAAAATAGGATTCTCTCTATTCAGGAAGAGAAGTGATTGTCCTTGATTTCTATTGTCTTAAGTATTAAAGTGGAACACACAAGAAGTTTTCAATCTAGAAAACATCTGTGGAAACACCAGAAACAAGTTTCCAATCTGTGGAAACATGTACATTCATGTTTCAGAACCTGGAAGAGTTCCCCCAAAGTCTACCTTCTGTCTCCTGGATAGCCAAGGCGTGGTCCTGGGAACTCTATGTTCTTTCTTAAGCTTTTAAAGGTATACTGATTTGTAAGCTGAGTGAGAAAGCAGTGATTGTAATCCTATCTAAAGTCAACAGACACAGACACTAATGAAGCTTGTGCATCGTTCTCAGAAGGTTGTGTTTCTGAGATTATGTCCTTCCTGCCTTTCATTGCTAAATTTTGTCTTCTCTTATAAAATAGTAATCACAGCCGGGAATGGTGGCACACACCTTTAATCTCAGCAAGTGGATCTCTGTGACTTCAAGGCCAGCCTGGTCTCTATAGTGAGCTCCAGGCCAGCTGGGGAAAGGAAGACCCTGCCGCAAAAAGACCCCCCCAAAAATAGTGATCACAGTTGATGCTGGCTTTTAATGCCCTTCTTCAATAAAATAAATATGTGAACCTACTTAAATCAAGCATCTGTTGTTTTTAAGATTCCTGGACACTGGAATTCAAAATGGTCCTGAAACCAGTATTTTTTTGGACTGGATTTGCCAGTTTGCTGTCAAGGAACTAGTGTTATATTTGGCTTGCTGGGGTTTTATAAAATATTAAATTAAATACATTCAGGTGAAGAATGTACAATTTCCTACGGTCCCCACTATTCCAAACTTCATTACCTACTTACTTGAGCTACCTATCAAACCTTTGAAACTGAAAAATTATGGAGTCTGAGCTGGAGTGGATATGAAAAGTTTAAACTACAGTGGTAATTGTGGTTAAATTTAAGATTTTTTTTAACTATTTCTAGTCTTTGGGAAAATGTGAACCTTATGATTAGGGAACAGTCTGAGAAAGCTATTCTGAGCAATGTGATTTTGACCATCATTGCCACAAGAGCATTTGATGCAACTATAGCAGAATATAAAATTTCAAATTTATTTCATAAAGAGTCCAAATCAGATCCCTTTTGTAGTGCTACAGATTCTAGAATACATTATGTCTGATCTGTAAAATAGATAGCAATGCCTGAGAAGAGTTAATGAGGCATACAAAGAACATAACAGAATAAATTAGCAGAAAATGAACTCAGCCATTCAAAAGTCATTCATGCAACAAATATTTATTGAGTTCTTTTTATCAGCAAAGGATTATGTAACCAACAGAAAGGCAACCAAACAAACATAATGCCTGCCCTGTTTGTGCTTACAGTTCTGTGGAAGAAACTGATATTAAGAAATAAATCCCCAAGGAAATATGTAATTGTGGTTAACATTATGAATACGATATACAGCAAGAGAGAAAATAATTATAGCAGTCTCCTTTAATCAAGAAATAGAATTGGGGGCTATAGAGATGGCTTAGTGATTAAAGAGCACTGGCCACTCTTGCAAAGGACCTGGGTTCATTCCCAACACCCACATGGCATCCAACAGTGGTCTGTAACTCAGTTCCAGGGGATCCAACACTCTCTTCTGGCCCCTGTGGGCATTGCATGGCATGGGTGTACTTACATATATACAGGCAATACACTCATACATATAAAATATGAATAAGCCAGGTGTGGTGGCACACGCCTTTAATCTTAGCACTTGGGAGGCAGAAGCAGGCAGATCTCTGTGAGTTCAAGGCCAGCCTGGTCTACAAAGTGAGTTCTAGGACAGCCAGAGCTACAGGAAGACCCTGTCTCAAAAAGACCAAAAAAAATAAAATAAAATAAAATAAAATAAAATATAAATAATAAATGAAAGATTTAAAAAAGAAATAGAATCACACTGCTTTAAGTGGGGGAGTTTAATACAAAAAGTAGTTATATAAAGGAATAGCTGTGGGATAGAAGAAAACTCAATATGGTAGCAAGAGGGCATATCCCAGTAAGGGCACATGGAAGGGGTGATTTTTTTCAAAGATGGGGTTTCAGATAGCACGAAGAGATGAGTTTAATCAACTGGATGGCACTGGCTTGCCACGATAGAGGGCTCTACAGCTAGCGGTTGGTGCATAGCACCCATGGGAGTGATCACTCTCATGTGGCAGGAGGCCTGGAATACGAGAAGTCCTTGTCACAAAAACCTTCATTCATACAACTGTCAGAACATTCATACACTGTCAGAAGAGACAGTGTATGAATGACTGTAAAAGACAAACTTGGGAGAAGGGACATAAGGTAGAGAAAATCAGGGCACCAGGGTATATAGGCTACCAGCATTTGTCCACGTAGCAAGAATCACAGGAAGGTGACCATCAGGCCCTGCTAGGGCTGCAAGGTCTCAGGGGGATTTGCATATTCTAGGCACATAGCTGAGACAAAGCATTCTCTGATATCCACAGAACCCACACTTGAGGCCCCTCCTGCAGCTGATGGAAAGAGCGAAGCCTCCCTTCCCCTGCAGTGTTCTTCTAGTGCCCTCTACTGAGAAATCTTTGCAACACCATGCTTACTGTAAAGAACTAGACAAAGAAATACACCCTTTACAAGAAAGCAAGTACTAAAGGGTGGTTAGAAACTGAGAGCAACAGATTAACAACTGGAAAAAGAGTAAAAGGAAAGGTTTAGATAAATTGGCAAGAGAGGGGAATATGTAATGAGCTCTTCGGTGGGGCAGCATATAACCTTTCAGCTGAGAACTGAGGACTGAGTAGAAGTGAGATTGCCATCCGGGACGGGCACTCCTTTTCCAGGCCAAGAATATAACACACACAAAATCTTTAAGCTGTAAAAGCAGCATGTTAAATTTGGGGAACTTATTTTTAAAAATCCATTGTGGCTAAAGTCAGAGGACAAGGAGGAGAGCTGAGAAGGAAGATAAATCCAGAAAGCCAATAGGAGGCAACTATGCAGGGCCTCAAGACAGAAAAGGGGATTTTGGACATTCTTCTGACTACACCAGAAAGAAAACGTCTTAGGGGTAGAATTTTCAGAAGTTCTCTCTGCTGGACATGGTAGCGCATGCCTTTAATTCCACCATTCAGGGGGGCAAAGGCAGGTAGATCTCTGTGTGATCAAGGCCAGGCTGGTGTACATAGGGAGTTAGCAAGCCAGATGGGGCTACACGGTGACCCTGTCTCAAAAAGCACACAAGAAAAAAACCGTTAAGCAGTTCAATATGACTGTGAAGTTGAAAGTGAATTAGAGGGTTACAGGAGCAAGGTAAACATCATTGAAAAAGCTAGTGCTAATTTTATGGCAAGAAGCAATAGTAGCCTTAACCCAAATGAGAATGGAAAACTAAATGGACTGATCCCTGATGCATTTAAGAATGGAAATCAAGGGGCTGGAGAGATAGCCTAGCGGTTAAGAGCACCGACGCTCTTGCAGAGGACCCGGGTTCGATCCCCAGCACCCACATGGCGGCTAAGAACCGTCTGTAACTCCAATTCCAGGAGAACTCCAGTTCCAGGGGAATCCGAGACCCTCTTCTGACCTCCGCGGCATTGCACGACACGGGTGCACAGACCTGCATGCAGACAGTACATTCATACACATACAAAAATAAATAAATAATAATAAAAAAAATAAAAATAAAAAGAATGGAAATCAATAGAGTTTGGCAACCGATTGAATATCATAGAGTACCATGCAAAATACCATAAACTGGGTGATTTAAAAAAGAGCAGACATGTCTCACAGTTCCAGAGTCTGGGAGTCCAAGAGCAAATTACTGGAAGATTCAGTGTCTGGTGAGCACTCATTCACTGCTTTTAAGGGGGCTACCTTCTCATGAAGAAGGTTCAAGACTCTCGGACACTTCATAGGGTCTTCTTCATGAGGTACCACCCTCTGACCTAAGCTCTAATAATCCTACCTCCAAATACCTTCACATTGAGAGTAAGGTTTGGACACATGAGCACCCATGGAGGGCAAATATTCAGTCCATAAAATAGTAGGGTGCAGTATAGATGACTGAATTTTCTGGAAAGCCTGATTGATTAGGTAAAAGTCCATGATTCGCTGAACTAGGAATAGATCACATGTGTATAGAATCTGTAGTTTAGCTCGAACAAATCCATTATTATGATTGGCAGTATGGTTAGCATGCCTTTGAAGGGTTAAGATTAGAGCTAGAAAGAAAAAGTTGAGAAGTAAGCAGATAAGCATAATTATTGCATATAATGTGTGTGTAATAACATGGCGTATGATGAATATATATAGTATTTAAAGCTATATAAATTGGTTAAAATGCTAAGGGAGATGAAAGTGAACCTTTTACTTTAACCTTGAGGGTATATGGAGAAAGACGTGGGCAAGGCAACCAGAGAGGTATAAGCAAAACCTGGGAAAATGTGTCATAAATCCAAGACCAAAAGAAAAAGTTTCAGGAAGGTGATCAGTCTCACAGTGCTGCCGTGGGGGCGCACTTCTCTGAGTATTAGAAAGCATCCATTCTGTCTTATCACAGAAACCATTGGTGAGTTTGCTAATTCGCTAATATGAGTTAAAAGTTGAAAACAGCAGAGACTGGTCTCTTGGAAAAGCTTGAAAGAAACCAGAATAATAGGAGAGCTGAAGATATTTTGTTCATTTATAATTGATGTGATTACCAATAATAATTTTTTTATTTTTGTTTTCGGTTTTCCTGTTCTGTTCTATATTTTTCTTCCTTACTTTTCTTTCTTTCAGCAGATTAGTTTTATTGTGTTGATTTAATGCTTATCTAAAAGATTGCCACATGTATTTAGACTGTCAGAGCTTGATATAAAACAGTATTTGGACTATTTTAAGGGCATTATAGCATTTATTTTAATCATTTCATAAGTAATATATTCATAATATTATGTATTTTAATTCTATAAGGATATACATCTATGGGTTTTCAAATATTTAACCTTAGACCATTCTACTATTATAACACCATTTAATGATTGATTGGCTGAAGATAAAACTTTCAGTTCCTGTGGGTTGATACTTTATGTTTACTTATTACTTCTAAAGTTCTTTTTTTAAACATTTTTCATCTTAATTTTATTTTTAACATAAATAATTTGTTATTATTATTAAACTTTTTCCAAGGGTCATACATCATTTCTCAATCGAATCTAGAGTTGCTTCCCTTTCCATGCCCCTCACCCCACCCAAGTCCCTGCACTCTGCCATACATGTCCTCTATCTTTTTCTGAGTCATTCCAGAGTTTTCTTTCAGTTCTTTTGTTGTTGTTATCTCCACTTGTATTGCTACAGTATACATATATATATATACATAGTTATATATATACATAGTTATATATATACATAGTTATATATATACATATATACATACACAAATCACTTGAATTATAGGATTTTCTTTCTAGAAAATGTCATGTTTTCCTTAAGGAAATGCTCAAAAGTTCCTCCTTGGCAATCCCAAACAACTATCAGTCCTGCACTTTTGCTCCACATGGGGGTCTCTCCCTCCCGTGGTCCCCCAAATGAAGTCCAGTAAGCACATGTCCTGTCTCGATCCCCCTGTACTGGCCTCCATGATAAAGTTAGTTCAACAATGGCAGTCTATGTTCTGAAGAGGCTAACATCCCCTTAGCTCTTTAGTCCACAAGCTGGGTATCTCAGTAGACCCCATCTGGCATTGAAGGTTTGGAGGATTGTTAGAGAGACATGAGTCCTCAGTCCATACTGGAAGGTTACAAAGCTGTGTCTCATGTCTTTGAGGAGTGCCAAAACCAGTGGCAGCTACAGAGTTGATGCACTTGCCAGTAAGAATTGAAGACAGGCCAAACAACAGTCTCTCTTTTTTTTCTGTTTGTCTCTTTACTAAGATCTCAAGTTCTTTGTCTTCAGTACAGTTTCTCTGGTCTTACTGATTATTTATAGCTGGTTGTACTTTCCTTTTGGATGCTTAAGGCCACACAGTTAGCCTAGATTAACCAAGGTTTTTGTTTTCTCAAGGTCAGGTGAGGATCTGGTCCTCAGGGATCTCTCGGGGTTTTTGTGGGGGTGGGGGAGTGCCTTTCTCCTTTCAGCTTATCATTTACCAGTTCCATCCACTGGAGGACAAAATCAGGTCTTGGTAGACCAGGCTTCCTTTTCTGAAGCATGAGCAGACTTTCCTCTTTATAGACTGGACACTGGCTGAAGTCCCATTAGTGGCTCTCCAAGACCTCCCTGAACAGGAAGACTGATGACCCACATTTGCAGGACATTTCAAGAGATGCCCCCATGCATAATCCTCTAAGACTTAGTTGACCTCTGAGGGCAAGGAACAAAGTTATCCCTTAGGTCTCTAGGCCAAATTGGTATGGGTGTTAAGTATGGTTGTTAAGCACCCAGAAAGGCCAAGTTGCCTATTACATTGCACTTATATTAAAACTTCTTAACTGTCTACAGAATCCTAGATGTGGTAGTTGTTTCCTTTCAGAAGCACCTTAAATAGGTCTCTCTTTTCTTTTCTGATAGTTAAGATTCCAGCTCACTTCTCCATAGCAACAATGAAAGCCAAAAAAGTGATCTGCTTTTCCTTGTCTTCCAACATACTTCCAGCTTTACAGTTTAATAGCTAACCCCATCTTATTTTCTTTGAACATATGAATCGTAGTCATTTTAAAGTCCACAGCTAATGATTCCTTTATCTAGATTCCCCATGGATCTGTTTCTATCTTCTGTAATGTCTGCAATTTTATTTCTGTTAGAAAAGATAACAAGATTGAAGACTCAAGTTCAACTCATCCTTATCAGTACCAAAGTACACACAACTGAACCTTCAGTCCATGTGAGTCCTGGTCTTTGCCCCAGCACTCTTACCTTCAGGATTATTCTCACCTTGAGTCTGCTTTTCTAGAACTATCTCCCTTATAGACTCTCAATTCCAAAAGTCTGTTGACTACTCTGTTCTCTTCTCACCCTTTTCAGATGGAAGTAATCCCCTTGTTAGGCCATTTTCTGTGGGCTTTAGTTTCATTGATCTTCATTGCCTTTTTGGCCTCATAAGTTAATCACATTTATATACTTCAGCTTTTCCATACTTTTTTCAGCAATGGACTTGATGCCTCATCTAGTCTGACGTTATCAGAAGGAAAACTTCACTGACAGCTGAGACGGGAGATGTTATAAGGAATAGCTGTTTTGTCATAGGGGATTCTAGAATCAAGAAAAGGGGGAAATGGATGTACAAAAAAAGGAATAACTGATATATCTTTTACCATTTACCATTGAAGTTAGCTAGTATCTAGTTCAGCAGTCCCAGCAGAAGATGAAATGTTTTGGAAAGATATGACTGAATTTTCTTTTTTTTTTATTTTTTTAATTTTATGTGTATGAGTGTACTGTCTGCATGTAGGTAGGTGCACCTGTGTTGTGCAATGCTGTGGAGGTCAGAAGAGGGTCTCGGATTCCCCTGGAGCTGGAGTTCTCCTGGAACTGGAGTTACAGATGGTTCTCAGCCGCCATGTGGGTGCTGGGAATCGAACCTGGGTCCTCTGCAAGAGCAGTCGGTGCTCTTAATCACTGAGCCAGCTCTCCAGCCCCCAATGACTGAATTTTCAATAAGGCATTCCTTGTGTATTACAGCAGAACAAGTCCATTTCTGTTCAAACGTGGGTATGTGTATGTAGGATGGGAGGCAACCCATACACTGGGCTTACAGATACTTAAAGAAAAAAAAACAGTTTGTCTGAAAATGCTCATCACTGTTTCAAGAGATTTGGAAATTTACTGTGTTGGAGAAGTTTAATGGGTGCCATGGTACACAGAGAGAGGAAACTTTATTCTGAACAGAAAGTAAAATTCAGAGCATGAAACAGGATGAGTTATTTAAGCTATATGTCTCAAACCTCTTTTGTAATTAAGTAATTTTTACTTTCTTTTTTTTTTTGTTGTTGTTGTTGTTTGTTTTTTCGAGACAGGGTCTCCCTGTAGCCCCAGCTGGCCTGGAACTCACTCTGTAGACCAGGCTGGCCTTGAACTCACAAAGATCCACCTGCCTCTGCCTCCCAAGTGCTACGATTAAAGGTGTGCGCCACCACACCCGGCAATTTTTACTTTCTTTTATCAAAACAAAGTGAATGATAAGTACAGCAACATTGCCAAGAGGCTAATAATTCATTTTTTCCCTCCTAGGTTGGATCTTGGGCCTCCTAGGCAAACACTTCAGTGTACGTCAATCAAGTTGCCAGACTAAATGTAGGCAGAGTAGAGAACTGGAATAGTAGGGGATCTACAGGCTCTGTTCTTCTAACCGGCTTTTACAGGCTTTGACTACTCTGTGCTGTCTTTCTTTCAGTCAAAAAACATGGTTTCCCCTGCATCCCAGGGAAAGGGGGGGGGAATTACCTTAAGTAAACATTTTATAGTGAACTTTCCATGTATCTTCTCTTCTAATTCAAAAGTTTTACAGGAACCACCTAACTTCATCTTTCATCTTCCCAGCAATCAGGTATCTGCTTCACCACTTCAGACAGTTGTTGAAATTACAAGCAGGTCCAAATTATTTAGGAACTATAGCAAATGAGAAAAAGCAAGGACACCAGCCTTTAATAGGAAATCATGTTTACCTGAGAAGTGTGCTATGTGGATTAAGTACCAGGTAAAGCAGTTAATACGGGGTCTGGGACACAATTTCAAATATCATACTAAGACTCCCTTCTCTCTCTCCACTTTATCCCATTCTCAACCAACTGCCTGTGGTCATGTCACAAATAAGTATCTGCAGATTCAAACTGAGATTTGTCTTTACTGAGTTAGTGAACTTTCTTTATATGGTGCCAAGATTCCACCCTAGAGCTTTTGTTCCTTTTGTGACTACCTGAAAACTATTTGTTTCTGGAGACTGAAAAGCCTGACCCAGCTGCAGGGTCACACCTTCCCCCTGCCGTGTGCCTCTACTCCAGATCTCAGCATCTTCTAGCTGTCTATCCCTCCTGTCTTCACATCCTGCTAGCATCCCTCACAGCAGGGCTTCTTAAACTTTTTCCACTCATGACTTCTTTCACCCTCAATTTTTCTCATCACCCTGGGGCTATACATATGCAAAATAGGTACAGAAATCAAACATTCACTTATAATAAATTATTAAGAAAACCTCCACAGCATTGCATGACACGGGTGCACAAACTTGCATGCAGACAGTACATTCATACACATACAGAAATAATTAAAATTTTTAAAAAAGTGAAATCATATTTTATAATAAGATGGATGTGTTCATTTATTTTTACATAAAGAATTAAATCTTAGCCTGGTGTGGTGATGCACATCTTTAGTCCTAGCATTTAGGAGGCAGAGGCAGGCTGATCTCTGTGATTTTGAGGATAACCCTGTCTACATAGCAAGTTCCAAGCCAACTGAAGCTACATAGTAAGACTCTGTTTCAAAAAATAAAAGTAAAAGAATTAAATATTGGCTGAACAAATGTTTGATTATACAGGGTATAGAACATTTACATTTTTTCAAAGTTGAGTTTTTAATCATCAGCTGATTGCATAAATCATCAGTGGCTTTGCATAAATATATAGCTCAAAAGAGTAGAAGTACTATGCTTAGGGGCATTTAAGAAACTGTTGGAAATTCTGTCTTAATCACAATCCAAAACTCACTGAACAACTTTTAGGATGAAACTCCAGCCAACAGTTCAAACAACCCATTTTTAAAATCAAACTTTCTAACAATGGAAATGATAAAATTTTAATCTTGATACCTAAAAACTGACAATAGAAAACTATTGAAAATATATTTCTGTAATTAAACCATTGAATTTCTATAAGAGCAGAAAACTATGCCTAGAGTGAAAACACAGCAATTCATAATATGCAGTGGTCTCAAGTCTGAGCTTCAGGCAATTCAGGCAGTGTTTGCTGGTGTTGGGTGATGCAGAGACATACGCAGTGCAGAATACTCATATTGTGTGTTAAGAACCAAAGCCTCCTGTTCTCTGCCACTTTTGGTTTCCTTGTTAATCACCATCTGCCGCATAAGGAAGCTTCTCTGGTGAGAGCTGAGAAATGTATGCATCCTTTGTGTAGAGGTTGTGTTAAAGATGTGTTGTTTAGGGTTAAATGTTTCACAGTGATTACCCCTATTTAGGACACCTATTTCAAACCTCTGCCTTCCAAGGCTCAGGGATCACTGTGGAAGAGGAGGTAGAAAGATCGTAAGGCCCAAAGGGGATGGATGACCACAAGGAAACGGAGTCTTCCAGAAAGCTGGTCAGTTATCATGTGAACTCACAGCAATGGTGACAGCGAGCACAAGTCCTAAGCAAGCTCAAATCAGTCAAAATCCCAGCATAGACATGGGGAAGTGAGAAAAAAGAAATCCAACCCAGCCTCAGGCACTTTGGACAACTGCTGGCTTCGGAAGGTGCAGAGACAGTGTGTCACAGGAATGGGACTCTTGGTGGACCTGGTGAGCAGGAGAGTGCATTAAATCATGTGGGGGGCAGTAGAGGAGGTACAAATAGGGAAGGGAATCTAAATACCCTTAAATTATATTGTACGAAAATCATAAAATTCAATAATTTTTTTTGAGGAGACATGGTCATGCTGTCATAGAGCTCATTGTCTATCAAGGAAAAGGTCTTTTAAGCAATATATAATACAATGTAGTAATTAGCATAAGACATAAGTATACACTGGGCTAACAGTATATACAGCTCAATGGTAGAGCACTTCCCTGGTATGAGCAAGGCCCTTGGTTCAATCCCCATCAGCACACAAAGCAAAGAAAAAACCTGCAAGAAATACGTGTACCCAGTAAAGAGAGGAAGGACTGTTCATATTTCTTAGAAGCAGCAGATGCCTGGGGGGCCATCACTGCATGTCTGCATCCGAGGCTCTGAAATCTACAGTGTTTCTCCCTACTACTCTCTATCTCCTTTGGGACAACTGAAATAAAAGTAACTGCTAGATTGCAAATTAAAAAAAAAAGAGCCAAAGCTGCAGTGATGTCACAGACACAGTGTGGACAGGCGCTGCCAGTAACACCTCAAATCCTTTCCACCTTTGATTTTGAATTAATTTTGTATGTGTACCTTCAGAAACCTTTTTTGCCAGTTTTTTTTTCTTTCAGTCTTCACATTCAGTTACAGTTTAAGAAGCTGAGCTATCAAGAAATAAATAAAGCTATAAAAAAGAAATAGGAAAAAATAAGTAAAAGCGTGTAGATATATGCTCAAGATTATAAGAATCTTAAGGTCTTAAGATCATCTCCAAGTTTCTGTACCATTAGAACCTTAGTTGCCATTTAGAAGACAGACAGTAGGTGGAGTAGCTTGCTCACAGTTTTCAGAGTTCACAGTACATAGTTTGAAACATATGTCTTAGTAATGCTGGATGATAACAAGAACTGATTTCCAAAATAAGAAAAGCAGACTAAAGATTATAGAGTTTACAACAGAAAACCTACTAGTTAAGCTAGTTAGATTTTACTTGAAAATCTCTACTGACAACAGCTTACAATGTTAGGTAACTTCCACCAAGCCCTGGTTTTCAGCGTCAGGTAGCTAGTTCTGGGATAAGAGGGTATTAAGTGGTGTGTTAATGGATAGCCATGTATCTTAGGATGATGCCCAGTTAGAACTATTATACAGGATTAAGAAGGCACCTCCCATCATGAAATTGTGAGGGAGTGGGAGAAATCTGAAAAGAATTGGAGGAGGGAGAGGGAGGAGAAGGAGCAATGTAAATATAGTACTTCTGTATGAAATTCTCAAAAAATTATTTTTTTTAAATGTTTTTTTCTGCAGAAAGGGCATTTTGGCAGAGGAGTCAAGCTCCCCTTGCCTTTTGTATTTTCTTTCATTGCCTTTTCCTTTTTCCTCTAGAACATTGCTCTTATAAAGTGCATGCTCGGGATAGAAATAATAAGAAGGCTCTTTTCTTCAAATAACTTCCTTCCTAGTGCCTGAAATTCCCAGGGACAAAAACAAGGCCATGGATCTATGTCCATCTACAAGAGGTTTATTCTTTAGAGAAAGTCACATTTATTCAGTTTTAACCAGACACTGAGAACTTATCATGTGCCTGAGATGGAACTGTGAAAAAGGGAAGAAGAGCCCACAGTTCTTGGAAATTTCTGTCTCTATAGAAAGAGATAGAGAAGAAACACAGAAACTTTAGATATTAACAGAGTGCACTGGATGGTAAGGGATGAGACTGACAGTATATTTCCAAGGAATGTCAACATTGTCCTGAGGAGTATAATAAAGATGTGAGAGCATCATTTAGTTGGAAGAAACAGGTAAAACCAAGGACCTGAGGAAGGAACCTAAGAAACCTGTCTTAAGTCATTTTCTTAAAAAAATATTTATATTTATTTATTTATTTATTTATTTATTTTTGTGACATATGTATGAGTGGTTCATCTGTGTGTATGTACATGGATCAGTTCTTCAAATTAGGAAGAAACTAAAACAATTCCAAGAGGAAAAAGTGATAATTTCATGTAGAAAAAAAAAACACTGCAAAACTACTAGAGTTATTAAAAGATCCTTAATATTTCCCTTTATACAGAAGATTTTTTTATAAATTGTAATTTTCTTTTCTATAAAGAGGCAGTTTCTTTCTAGATCCGAAATTTAAAAAGACATCGGGTGTTCTACAGGGCCACAAGAATATGAGCGTGTTTCCTAAGGGTTGTGTAATCTCTGTGGTCAGTAAGGTGCTGTTCCTAAATCTCAAGAACATTGAGTCCTCACCTCATTCTGTTGTTGGGGTGCAATGACAAGGAAGTTCTGGTCATGACATAGTGGGAGGAGAAGCTGCCGTTTCAACTCCTGCCCAGATAGCACTAATGATACAGCAATGTACGGGGCAATGGAGAAGATCACCACATTCTTCTTGCACACTGGTGTCTTTCTTTTGGCTTGGAAAATGCTGAACAAAAGCTAACATAAGTTTGAATGGCTTGCTTACCTCCTGTCCTTAATTAAGTGTTGGGATGTTTATTAACCCTTCCAACCATCAAATTCAAGTACTAAAACAAAAGGTCAGGACTATCTACCTGCCTGCTGTGTTGCTGTCAGATAAACTTAATGATGACTTTCTTCTATAGTCTCAAAAATATGAAGTATATGATTTCTTTCTTACACTGATCTTTCTTAGTAGGCTCCAATGCCTAACATTAACAGCAGCAACCACAGACCCTTTGTAAAAATTGTTCCCCATGCCTGACAACCTTTAGTCAAAGACTACTAAATCATTATTCACATTTCTTTAAAAGCTTCAACCAAGAAGTCATCAGGGTAGAAATTATTTTATGGCTCCATTTTTTCCCCCAGGATAGCCTCACCCCATTAAGTGAAATAGTCGATACTGCAACAAAGGACAGATAAAGTCAATTCAAGTGTCTGTCTTTATTCTTCCCAAGAAAATCTTGGGATAAATGCTCAAAAGTGGACACTTAAGATAAATTATTCATGAGGATAAGTGTCCCTCCCTTTTTCCCTTTGGGATGTTTGTCATCGTTGTTTACATGAAGGGTATTTGCTTGCCTATGGATCTGCCCTTTTGCTCCAGAACTAAGATAATGTTTCCATTTAAACTGAGTCGTACTTGTCCTAAATATTGTATAATGGCGCAGTCTGCCATCTCCTGTTTGCTTTGGCCAAGCACAATGACAAGGCAAATCAGGCTATGGCTCCTGAATCTCTCTTATGCTCTGCCATTTTGTATTGTGGTCAGGTGCATTCATTATATTGCGAGGATTTATTGTATTGAATGAGTTGCATAAGACGGCACTCAGGAAATCTTAAAATAAAAACGCTTGTAAATGGAGCGCCTGGTCTGGCTATGCAAAATGTGTTCTGAAATTGTAGAAGGAACATTTGCAATTTGAAACTTTTGATCAGAAATTGAGAGAGCCCAAGGTCAGTTTAATATTAATTTCCCCCCAGTTCTTTCATGTAACAAGTATCAAGTTGCATTTGAATCTGGCAAAGAGATGAGAATTTAGGTCACTTTAGCCTTCAAAGGACATATTTCTTGATAAATATTCTGGATCTGTCTACTTAGTCTTCAGTATCATTAGGTTATTTTAAGGTGAAAATGACCTAAACTTGCCTTTTCATGGAAATAGAAATTCATTTCTGTGAAGGTGAAATTGCTTTTGAATAATTTATAGGAAACAGTGAATTCCTCAGATCTGATACTGTCAGCAGCCATGAGACTGCATTGTTCAGTAACGGGTGCTATGGGAACAGAAAAGCTAGACTTGCTTAGCATGAGAATTTCCATCTGTAATCTCATGTAGCTTACTAGCAGGCCTATTTTAGAAAAGAAAATCCAGAGTTAAAACAACTTTAAAAACACTCTCACTGTAACAGATATTCTGAAGACCTCCCACTCCAATGCTGATCTTCATTCCACACTGTAGAACTGTAGAGCACCTCTTACAACAACGCCACTTGGAGAGGAAATGGTGATAGCAAGAACTTCATGATATATAAAAAAAGGACAAATAAAATCAAAATATATGAATGTATAAAATGAAAAGAAAAAGATTCCTTCTTCCACTATTTTACATTCCTCAAACATACTATTTTTTATATCTTCTCCTTGATTTGCCCACTTATAATCTTGGGTTTTCTCCAAACTACAATGTTCATTAGTTTTGAAATGTTCTTGTTGATCATCTTTTATTTGTGAGAGGCTAGGCTAATTATTATTTTAGAAACCAAGTTGAATAATAGAAAGTTCCTACTCTCATAATCAATGGTGACTGATTTTTAAACTTTAACATTGGGTACAATTTGCAAGCATATCATAAAGTAGAGGAAAGAGAATTCCGAGGAGATGAAACAGTTTGAGGAAAAGCTAAACAGGACTGCTCTGGGATCCAACCTGCCAAATGTAAGTGGACCACTGTGACTGCATCATGATAAACTGTGAGGAAAGACCAAATCCAGAGACTGAAGAAACTTGAATTGAGACCAAAGAACTGCAGTGTAGTTAGGTGTCTGTGAAGAACCACTAATTATTTGGGAATTCCAACAGAATTGAAGCTGTTCTTTAGTGCTATGTGGTGACTCAGGCAGCTTGAATTGTAGGGTAAGGTAGGAACTTTTAAATTAATTCAGAGAGAAAATTCAAGAGATGATTTAAAAGAAAAGAGGCTGAGTTTAGGTTGCTGTACTAAGAATTTAGGAAAGAAAATTGATTTCAGGCATATGTTAACTTCTTCCTTCCTTCCCGAGCTACTTTTACCAGCCTTGAATCCTCTACACCACTGTAGAAACCCACTGTTACTTTGCCTTGACCACTGCAGGAAATCATTTCAAATAGTACATTATTAAAGAAGTAAACACTACCATATCACAGCATTTTCTCTAATACTTTGATAAGGGGAATTCAGTACAATTGCTTTGCTTTGTAATCCTACATCATTTGATTTACACATTTAAGAATGCTAGTCTAGGGGCTGGAGAGATGGCCTAGCAGTTAAGAGCACCAACTGCTCTTGCAGAGGACCCAGGTTCGATCCACAGCACCCACATGGCGGCTGAGAATTGTCTTTAACTCCAGTTCCAGGGGAATCCAACACCCTCTTCTGACCTCTGCAGCATTGCAAGACACAGGTGCACAGATCTACATGCAGACAGTACATTCATACACATTTGTACTTGGGAGGCAGAGGTAGAAGGATCTTTGTGAGTTCAAGGCCAGCCTGGTCTACACAATGAGTTCCAGGACAGCTGGGGCTATAGGGAGACCCTGTCTCGAAAAGACCTAAATAAATAAATAAATAAATAAATAAATAAATAAATAAATAATTTTTTTTGAAAAATCTAAAAATAAATAAAGAAAGAAAGAAAGAATGCTAGTCTAAAATCCCCAAACTGAGAAAGATCAGTACTTTGTAGGCTGTCATTTAAGTCCATGCCTGGACTCACAATTTCCTGATCTCTGAAGTCTAAATGTATACTCATGGGAGAAAAGATCACCACTCACACTTTCCTTTCCAAAGGCAGTCTTGCCTCTGTCCATCACCTGTAGGCCAGAGAAGTTTCTCTTGATAACACCTTCCTGATTTCATTATTTCTTTTTTTTCCTTTATGTTTCATGTTTTATGAGCATTCTTTGAAATGCCTTCAGAATATCATTGTTTCTAGAACCTCAATCTCCATTTCATTCTCATTTTTCTCTCAATGGTTATTTCCATAGAGTAATATGCTGTATGCTTCCTGAATCAAAGTCCATTTGTCATTGCTGTATACCAGAGGCTGGCCTCTCTCAAAGGGAATTCCCTGCAGGGAATTAATGCTTCATAAGACACAAACCTTAGGAAGATAGATGAGTAGCCAATGATGTGGAAAGGAGGGGGAGGCAAGAAGGAAACTGTTGACAGAAGAATGTAAAAAGGATATTTTGGGGTATAAGGACTATGCCAGAGTTCCTCTAGGGTTGACCCTGATTACTCCCACTTGTGTGATGAGAATCTTAGCACACATATCACAAGCTGATAACCCGTTGTGTAACTTTTCAAAGGCCACAAGCTTAGGCCAAACTGAAAATGAAAGCAGAGCAAATATTCTTTGTTGACTTTGTGCTGAAAATTAAGATATCAACAGATTTTGTTTCCATGAAGTTCCATTTGATTTACTTTATTTCTTTTACCTATAATATGTCATTGGTATTGGAAAATACTATGCACACTGTAGAACTTAGTGGGGATTTCAGTGTTTTAGTATTTTACTTTTCTCCTTTTAATATAGACACCAAATGACTAATAAATAAGTAGCTAAAAACTCACACATAATTTTCTGAATATGCTCTCATATTGTTGGAGGGGAGTAATGATGGTTCAGGAGTTGTTTCTAAAACTCTACAACATGCTATTTTTATAACAACTAAGAAAACTGGCAGACGTTTTATTATAAATATTAGAGCCCAGATATGAGGCTGTCTAGTATCACATAAAGTAGGATTAGAATTCTAAGACTTTTACCATTTGAAAAGATATAGTTTTATATACCAGGAGACCAGGAAGCAAAAGAATATCTGTATAAGACCAGATGTAGCAAGGGCTGCAGCGAATCATAAACATCCAGGAAATAAAACTAAAAAGTTTTGGTGTCCCTGTTTACTCTTTTTCATATTAAAAAACATAAAATTGATTTTTTTCTAAACATCTTTAACTGTTACACAGAAATTCAAAAATCTAGTTCAAAGTTTAGCTTATCTTTACAGATAATTTTAAAAGTTGCCAGAACTAAGATAAACAATTCACAACGATAGTAAAGATCCAAAGTCAGATGTGAAGCTTTATTGGCTGAGCTTTCTAAATCAGGGTCCTCACTTTACAATCTCATCTACCTACTATGCAAAATATGTTTCCTTTAAATTTGGCTGGTAAATTCCCATCTTCCCCTATGTCAGTCAGTCATCCATGCAAACTAACTGGCAGTGGTGTTTAACAAAACATCTTATTAGTGATCTGAATTTCTTCATTATGAAAATAAGAGATGTGTTTATAGGTAAGCCTTATTATTTAAGCCAACTTAACCAATGTTAAAAATGTTCCCAAAGTATTTTCTTTATAAGATGAATTTCTTTCAAAGAGCATTCTTTTCTTATCCACTATTAAAATGTGGCTTTCACTTTTTAAGGGGCAGGATCAAGTTTCCTTTTATTTTGTTTCAAATATCCTCACTGTAGGATACTACTGATAGATATTTCACACACACACACACACACACACACACACACACACAGACAACATATACACACACATAACACACACCAACAAAAGTTGAAGAGAGTTTGTTAGATACTTTTATTATTAATAAGGAAAGTGATATATTTATAATTCGTCCTTAAAATTTGACCTCTTTTTTAAATGCAGTCAGTACACTTCTATGTCAAGAAAAGATTTTTATGATAACTGTCTTACATAATGAAAAATTGTATTTTTTATTTTTGTAGTATTTTATATATTATTTTCAGTTATGGTATGGATGTAAGTACACCCATGCAGGCAATAGTCAGAAGAATGCCTGCAGAGTCGGAAGAAGGCATTGGATTCCCCTGGAACCGAAGACATGGATGGTTATTAGCTGCCATGAGGGTGCTGGGAATTGAACCTGGGTCCTCTGCAAGAGCAGCTGGTACTCTTAACCACTCAGTCATCTCTCCAGCACCAAATGTTGTATTTTTTAAATGATAAGGTGGTCTCATTCCTCAGCTCACTTAACCACACATTAATTGAATGCGGCACTGAGAAGAGTAAGCACAAACCCAGCCATGAGTGTAGACATACATCTGTGTTACAGAACTCACCTGCTTTCAGCAAATAAGAGTTTCAGGTGCAGGTATCTGACTGGAACTCTGAGGTGTAAACCACTCGGTGGTGATTGAAGGTGGTGATTGAAATAAGCCATATACCAACTATTCTTAAATCTTGATTTATTATATTTCATCCAAAGATCTAAAGAGAGAAGTTACATCATTTTTCCTAGATCTGTGTCTGAGGTGTGTATATCAAGGATGTCAAAGTCTTAAGCAATTTGGGCAGTGTGCTTTTAAAAATTAATTGATTGTCAAAGGCCAATAAGTTTAAATAACATCATTCCATTTAAATTTTTCAATTATCTTTTTTACTATAGTGGATACTTACAGAAAGTATAAGTTCTTTGGTTTTGCCCAAAACAAATTAAAAGTAAAAGGACATCTAGACTAGAAAAGAATTATAGATAAATTAAGATGAAGAAATTTTGAAAAAAAAATTTCCTTTTAAAGTCTTTTTCTGAAATATTTAGCTGCTTGAGAGGAAAGGAAGTACACATTGCAACATGGTAGAGGAGGCGAAATTTCCTGCTGATTCACAAAACAGAGCCCGCAGGCTTGTGCATCGTGAGTTTTCCTAAGACCCTTGCCCTTTCCTGGGTCACAGAGAAAGCCCTACATGGCATTCTCCTTACCACTTAGAAAAACATGAATTTCACTGCTGTTGCTATCACTGCTGTTTTGTTTGTTTGCTCTTCTGATCAGTACTCATCAATTGAGGTTAGAAGCAAACAAAAACTTAAAGATTACCAGCACTTACCAATAACATGAAGCAAGCATGTGAGGTATGAAACTCGGGCCTTTCACACTTTGTCTTGATTTCGTTCATGAAGTTCTAGTGTAACATAAAGGAGCCCTAGCAAACAGCTATACGAGCAAAAGCAAATGAGATAACCACAACTGGGCTGTATCAAGTTACTAACAACAAAAAAATAATTTCTAGAAACTTTAAGAAGTATTCGCATATGTACAAAGGTATATATTCTTGCAATGCATGTTTAATTATACAGCTAACACATCACATATTATAATCACTGTAATGAGGACAAATTTCCCAGGTTCCGTTGTTCTCATTACTCCCCATCCTTAGGTCCTTTCAAATTATCATGAATTCTGAATTAGTGAAAACTGAATTTCTGCTGTGCAACAAAACAGTGTTGGGTTCCTTTTAACCAGATCACATTTTCACATTGGTGGTGGTTATAGTCAACTCATAGCTTTAGTATTATAACTCATGCCTGTGTCAAGCACATCTGATGTGGGTGTTATACAGGTAAGAAACAACATTATTTTGTACTTGGAAACACTGGCAGCACTATAGCACCATAGTTAGGGACCATTTTAAATACTGAAACTACCACCCAAACAAATAAACAATACCAAGGAACAAAACTAGACTACTAATTATAAAACAGCATTATAGTGTGGAAATTGGAAGAGAACAGAGCCTGCCTTGCTCTCCTCCAGGAACACGGATGTGATGCAGCTAGAGTATTTGGTTATCGTTGCTGTAAGTTTAAGAGAAATTTTATTGATTCGAGAATTTTTAAATTCATTTTATTTATTTATTTATTTATTTATTTATTTATTTATTTATTTATTTGTACAAATGTCCTGTCTGCATGTAGGTTTGTGCACCCGTGTCGTGCAATGCCGTGGAGGTCAGAAGAGAGTGTCGGAATCCCCTGGAACTGGAGTTCTCCTGGAATTGGAGTTAAGGACGGTTCTCAGCCACCATGTGGGTGCTGGGGATCGAACCTGGGTCCTCTGCAAGAGCGGTCGGCACTCTTAACCGCTAGGCCATCTCTCCAGCCCCTGATTCGAGAATTTTATACAATGAATTTTGATTATATTCAGACCTCCTCCCCCATCTCCACCCTCACCTCACCATTTCCCACTCCGCACCCTTGAGTTCTTTATTAGTAAGTGTCCTTTATTAGTAAATGAAAACCCCATCCATCCTACATAACACATCTAAGCTGGGTGCTGGGGAAATCATACCTAATTTGAGTGTGAGTGATCTACAATTCTTACACACAAATGTGCCAAAGTAAGGGCCCACTCACTCTCTTTCCTCTGTACTTGCTTTTGGGTCAGAATATGTCCAGGTTTCTTGGAATGGGAATTTTACATTTATGTTCTATTTCTCTTACATACACACTGCTTAGGAATATCGAATAGGGATTTTTCTTTTTCTCAGCAATCAGAAATGCTTCGTTTTCTTCATCAAAGTTAGTTGTTCACAGCCCTTGCATGCAGGTTACACTTCGGCTGTTTCAGGACCTCACTCACATAGTGACCTAACTGTGGACCACGGCATTATCCATCAGGTTGATTCCCCTCAGGCTTTTGATGTGGGTAAAAAAAACAGCTTTGTCCTCACAGCAGGCAGCAGTTATCTCATAGGCCTCCAATCCAAGAGTCTGAGTAGCAACTGGGAAGCTTCCCAGCTTCATGGGACAGCTTTATACCAGTGTCTTCTAGTTTATTTTCTGAAATCTATAGACATCTCAGGTTCCCAAGGCTGTTGAGGACTCCAGTCAGGTCTTGATAGCCACTGGATGATGATGATGGTCAGCTGACCTACCATGTGACCTCTCCCATCCCATCATCCCATGCACATAGACAGCCTGGTGGGCTCTGCCTTGTCAGTGCACTTGGGTGGCCTGAGCGGTCAGGCCAGCATGGCTCTGCCACCTTGGCTCTCCAGTTAATTTTCCTCTTACTTGCCAAGTCCTGAGTTCAGAGTTTTGCTATCAAAATAGAAGCATTAAGATTTTTTTTTTCTTTTCTTTTCTTTTGTCTTTTTAGTTTTTTTGTTTGATTTTTTTTTTCTTTTTGAGACAGGGTCTCCCTTTAGTCCTAGCTGGCCTGGAGCTCTCTCTGTAGACCAGGCTGGTCTTGAAGTCACAGAGATCCACCTGCCACTGCCTCCCAAGTGCTGGGATTAAAGGTGTGCCACCATGCACGGTTAAGATTCTTAATAAAATGAAGAGGCCTGGAGTCATGTTTTAAGTCCTTGTGCCAAGAGTCGCCATCACCACCATTGCTCCAACTGCACTACCATCTTGGGCTTATAATTTTCTTTCTTACTTGTCAAGTCCCGAGTTCAGAATTATGAGATGGATATCATAGCATCAGTGCTCAAATGAGTAAATACTCATTTGTGTGACAAGGTTCCTCCCACTGGACACATTCAGTCTCTTGGGAGTCTGTGCCCCGAGGCTGGCTGCTGGGGGCACACCTCATTCTGTCACCACCTTCCCCTGCTGCTCGGAACTCGCGTTTGTATTGTCATTCTGCCTATATCCATGAATGATTGTGGCAGTGCTATGAGTATTGATCTGGGATGGGGGAAGAGGGTTCTGAATATTGTTTTAGCAAGTTGGTAGAGTCATAAACACAAATCCTCAAATAATGAGGATAAACTGTCTCTCACAAAACTTGATGTATTAAATTAACAGAGTAAGAAAATAAAAGGTGGTTTTTCTTTCATTATCAACTTTAATTGAACCAGAAGTAACAGTAAAAACACTAACAAATGTTAAAAAGAAATATTAAAATTCATTATATGCTGGGCGTGGTGGCGTACGCCTTTAATCCTAGCACTTGGGAGGCAGAGGCAGGCGGATCTTTGTGAGATCAAGGCTAGCCTGCTCTACAGAGTGAGTTCCAGGACAGCTGGGACTGCAGGGAGACCCTGTCTCAAAAAGACAAATAAAAAAAAAAAAGAACAAAAAAAAAAACCCAAAAAAACAAAACAAAATAAAATTCATTATACAATAAATGGGGAACTCAAGAAGCAGTGCCAAAGCTTTTAATTTTAAAGCCACTAACAGAGTCAAGATTGTTACCTCCATTTATAAATTAGAAATGTAAGGCTTAGAGTGGGAATTGTGTCCCCAACTCACTCAGGTACTACTTGGCTGAGCTCAGACTCTGTCTACACTCAAAACTCCTCAGGCTCTAAGTAACATGCCTTGCTCAAGGTGATCTGGGGCTCTGGTTTCTAAATCAATTGATACTTTTACTATGACACTATTTTGTGGCTAGAACTAATTTGTGTTTTTAAAATAGCTGGTCCCCTTTTTGTGGTTTTATAAACTTTGCATTTAAATTATTGATGCTAACCATGAACAGTGATTCTCTTGACAGTTTTCTAAACTGTGAATACAAAAGAGCACACTGCTGCTTTGCAGATAATGCTGTTCTTTTTATTGTATTTGTTCAAGAACATACTCTATTGAGTTTAAAATACTTTCTCAGAAAGAAATTAGAAAATGTGTTCTTTCAGGAACACAGATGGTAAATGGGGGTTTTACCTTAAATGTGTGGCTGGTTTCTTTCTATGCTTTACTATAAATAATGGGAAATTATACCACATCTCTGTCCAAAAAATTTCAATCATCCCTTTTCATTCATAGAACAAAGTCAGATTCTTCAGCTTGGCATTTATAGTCTTCACAACATGGACTGAACTTTCAACCCTGCCCTCCTATTCCTCAATTCTGCTTTTCTCCATCCAGCCCACTGCACATACTGCTACCCCCAAACATACAAATCCTGGGCCATTCTTTATCCCATTCTGTCTTCTGAGCATCTCTCCCCTTTCAATTTTACAGTTGCTAAGAATGTGCCCTCATACATGAGACCTTCTCAGTATCTTCATGTCACTGCTCTCTGTGCCCTTGGATTTAAGAAAATGCCTGCAATTCTGCATTAGTTGTCTGGCAAATGTTACAGAGTCATGACTCTCTAGGAGTTAGGCATATCTCTTACGATGGTTTCTACACAGGGAAGCCAAGATACCACTTTTGACTCTTGCTTAAAAGTTATTTAACTTTCCATAAGAACAAACTTCCTTTGGGTATTTGGTAATTGATTAATGAGTAGAAACTTTAAATACAGTGTTCAAATGTCTTGACTATCTTTTTAGTGTTCTCTTTTTTTTTTTTGGTCTTTTCGAGACAGGGTCTCCCTGTACCCCAACTGTCCTGAAACTCACTCTGTAGACCAGGCTGGCCTTGAACTCACAAAGATCTGCCTGCCTCTGCCTCCCAAGTGCTAGAATTAAAGGCGTGCGCCACCACGCCTGGCTTTAGTGTTCTCTTTAGAGTATAGATTATCATGAAGTTCTCATAACCAAAGAGATGGTTGTATCCTTGCAGTTAATTCCCAGTGTAAGGATGAAGAAGTGGGTAGCAGCACCTTATCCATGAAGCACAGGGTATACTGAGGTGGCAGTGAGGGGAGAAGAGAGCTGAGAAATAAACTCTGAAGTTTAAGTGGAACAGAATCATGGAAGGTGTTTAAGTTTTATTCTGAATGTGCAAAGATCACCAGGCCTTTAAAATATTTGTCTCAAATATAACAGCATGAACTGTAGGCCATGAAAGACATAATTGGCATGAGAGCTTGAGGCTTTAGTTGCCATTTTGAGGGGGACAGCAGCAGGTAGATTAACAAAAAACATAGCTTTCTAGAAGAACTTCATAATGCCAACCTTAGGAAAACGGAAACCAATCTTCTGTCACTCACATGGAGAACCCCCCAGCTCCCTCTTCTTATATTCCAAATGAGCCACTTCTCAAAAGAACATTTCAGTGCTGGTAAACTGTGTCTGTTTCCTGAAAGTTTTGGGTGAGTTGCAAAATGCTTGTTACTGATGAGGAAACTTGTTTCAGCAAAGTTTGAGCTTGAGTACATTTATGACAGGAAGAAATAATACTGAAAAAAATTGCAAACTCTGACCAAGTGTATTCATCACCCTTTCCCATTCATATTTCTTTTTAATTAAGGGAAAACAAAGAAAAATGCCCCCCTCTTGAGTAATAGTATTCTGTTACTAATTACTTGGGTCTAGCATGTATGAAGCATTTGCTTTATCATCAGGCATTGTGTTTGGCACTTGGCATATCTTATTTCATTGTTCTTTGAAACAGTATTATATTCTATAGAAGGCCATGAACACTAAGTAACATGGTCAGGACTTAAGTGTAGGCCACTGTTCTAGAGCTTTCCTCTTGTCTGTGTTATCTGTTATATGCAGGCTCAGATAAAACAACAGTAAAGAATTTGGTTTCAGAAAACCTTTATTTGTATTTAACTCCACTAGTCTTGTAAATCTAGGCTAGTTGGTTACCACGAGCCTTGGTTTCTTCTATTGAGGGACCTAAAATGTTTGACTGTCAGGGTCATTGGAAGTATAATTATAAATGGTGATAGCCCATTTACCAGCCACCACCAACTTGCATAAGATTCCTTCATTACAGCAAATATGGGATTCTGTAACTGTTCCTCACATGCCCATCTGACATATTTATGACTTCTGTAAGCCAATTTGAATGTAGAAGCCAAAGGCATAGGAAGCTGAGAGAGATACTTGATGCTTAGATTCTCCCTAAGAATTATCTGACATCTGTTCCCAGGATTAGATATTTGGTGGACACCAGGTATTTGCCAAACATGGTAGGTATTGGGAATAAAACTGATAAACAAACAAAATGGTGCCTGCCTCAACAAGCTTATATTTTAGTGAAAGTATATAACAAATATATAATATGGGACTGGAGAGCTGACTCATTAGTTAAAAGCACTGGCTGCTCTTGCAGAAGACCCATGCTTGTTTCCCAGCATGCACAAGGCAGCTGACAGCCTCCTATAACTCCAGTTGCCAGGGATCTGACCCCCTCTTCTGGCCTCTGTGGGCATTACATGACACAGGCAAACTTACATACAAGTAGGCAATACATTCATACACATAAAAACAGAAATAATTAAAAAAAACAAATATGTAACTAATCTAAAAGCAGAGTAGTTAAAAGTGCCTGAAGTGAGGTTTTTTTTCAGACAGGATTTCTCAAAAAAGTTATTTTTATCTGAAAGCAACTATGTTGTTATAATGTAAATCTCTTAATGGACTCTAGAATAGATACACCACTTACTTTCAGACTCTGTAATTACTGTATATGAGTGGAAAATATGTATTCATATTTTAGAGTAATATAAAATTAAAGGAGGAAAATGTGAATTCCTAACCATAAAAAAAGACTGGGAGAAAAATGCAGGACAGTTATGGCAGAAGGCATGATCTGGGGTGGGGTGGGGGGCGAAGGGAAAGGGGAATATGTCTAAATTGAACTGAGAAATGATGTCTGAAATACACAAAACATCAATAAAAGCATTAGAAAAAAAAGAAAATTTGACCAAGGAGCAAAGTAAGAGAACAAGCAACCATACGAGGAGCAATCCACTGAAATGGGCAGCAATCAATCTCTTACACTCCAAACAGGGATGTGTGAGGTTTCAGGAGAATCGCCATGAGCAGCAGAACAGGAGCAGAGCGAGGCCGGAGGGTGGTTTGAGAAATGGCTGAAGACTTGGGATGAATCTCGAATACCGTTGGATTGAGTTTGGGTGAGCTCTATAGTGGAAAGGCAGCAGAGGGTGAACCAAAGGAGAATCACAATGCCTCAGTGGAAAAACAACAGCCTCTTGCCTGGCAAAGTTGTCTACAACTTAGTCCCCAGAGCCTGTATGCTGTCTTCTGTGTGAAAAAGGACTTTGTGGCTATGAGCAATTTAAGGATAAAGATGTTGAGATGGAGACTTTACTCTGGATTATGCAGATGGACTCAATGTCATCTCAAGAGGCCTTATTAGAGGGACACACAAAGGAGAATGTGACAAGGGATACAGAGGTTGACTGTTGGGACCAAGAGCCTAGGAATTCCAGAAGCCTCTACAGTTGGAGAAGGCAAAGAAGTGGTTTTTCTCCCCAACCTCCAGAAGGAATGCTGTCTTATCAATACATTTATTTTGTCCCACTATGACCAATTTCAGAATTCTGATCTCCAAAGCTCTAAGCAAATTTGTTTTTGTAGTTTTAGGCCATTAAGTTGTGGCATCTTTATGGCAATGACAGGAAATGAATCAAATGCCTATAACTGCCAATGTAAGAACGGCTTGAGGGGAGATTGAAGGACGTGAAAGGCTAGCAGAGCTGCAGTGCCAGCAAGCCAGACAAAGCTGATCTGTGTGAAGTCACAGCAACTGTCTATGAGGGGAGGAGACCTGCTCAGAGGTGTATTTTGGGAAGTAAGGCTGACTGGACTTGCCAGATTCCCTTAGCTCCTAAACCACTCTTTATTTTGGCAGGAGCTGGACCCCTGGGTACTATTTGCAATACTGCAGCCATCAGTCTTAGACAGCAAGTGCTCCTTTACTAGGTGACTGATTTGACAAATAAATAACTTACCAAGCAGAAACATCTAGCCAATGGAAAAACCTAGCTCATAGCCAGTCTATGAGCCAGTCTAAAGGCAAGCTTTGCTCTGCACTTCCCTAACAAGCTATAAAGGAAGCCCAAAGATGGCAGTTAGCACAAGTGTCATGCCTTTCAGGATAAAAAAAAAAAGTGCTTAAAGTATAATTACAGGCTACACAGAATTCCTTTATATGACATAGTAGATGAGAGGGGAAGTAGTGACTTCTCACCCAGCACTCTTTGTCAGGCCTCCAGAGTATTAGTTTCTCCTCCTTGCTTTGCATAGATCAAGGTTCCACCTACAAGACTGAAATAAGGGATTTCTCTATGCAAGGTTTCAGGCTGTGGCCTCTGCACATAGCATAGGCCTCTCACTGAAGCCTACAATTGTCTTAAAATCCCTGCTGGAAGACTGAAGAGAAACAGACCTGCAGGAAGACAGAACCCTCTGCAGGAGACCTGCAGGAAGACAGGACCCTCTGCAGGAGACCTGCAGGAAGACAGGACCCTCTGCAGGAGACCTGCAGGAAGACAGGACCCTCTGCAGGAGACCTGCAGGAAGACAGGACCCTCTGCAGGAGACCTGCAGGAAGACAGGACCCTCTGCAGGAGACCTGCAGGAAGACAGGACCCTCTGCAGGAGACCTGCAGGAAGACAGGACCCTCTGCAGGAGACCTGCAGGAAGACAGGACCCTCTGCAGGAGACCTGCAGGAAGACAGGACCCTCTGCAGGAGACCTGCAGGAAGACAGGACCCTCTGCAGGAGACCTGCAGGAAGACAGGACCCTCTGCAGGAGATCAGGACCCTCTGCAGGAGACCAGGACCCTCTGCAGGAGACCAGGACCCTCTGCAGGAGACCAGGACCCTCTGCAGGAGATCAGGACCCTCCGCAGGAGATCAGGACCCTCTGCAGGAGACCAGGACCCTCTGCAGGAGACCAGGACCCTCTGCAGGAGACCAGGACCCTCTGCAGGAGACCAGGACCCTCCGCAGGAGATCAGGACCCTCCGCAGGAGATCAGGACCCTCTGCAGGAGACCAGGACCCTCTGCAGGAGACCAGGACCCTCTGCAGAAGATCAGGACCCTCTGCAGGAGACCAGCAGAAGACAAAACCCTCTGCAGGAGACCAGCACCCTCTGCAGGAGACCAGAACCCTCTGCAGGAGACCAGGACCCTCTGCAGGACACCAGCAGTGCTGCCCCAGCTGTACGGGAAGCACAGGCTTTGCAGACAAGACTCCAAATAAGGCTTTCAGGATTTTGCCTGTAGGATTTCCTGAAATCAATCCTCATATTTCTATCTCTGCAGTATCACCCAACTCCATCACTACCTGTGGCCTACGTGGGCTTCCCAAAGAGGTATCTAACTATAGAAAACATGCCATGGGATGTACATCGTAATCCTGATTTCTGCCAGTTTCCACAGTTGTTATATTTTTATAATATCCTTATCCCCCCCTAAATTCCTTCCTTGAACCCCAAAAATGAAACTAGCAGAGAATCACAATCTTCCCACTGTGTGGGTCTGCATGTTGGGAGAGGAGAGAGGTCATGTGCAGTTTGGAAAATGAGTACTGAGAGCACTGGGAGAAGCCATGAGCCTTGAGGTTCTCTAGTAATAATCTGCTTTCTGGTATAAAGAAGAGGGGGTTGTGCAAATGAGTTTGAGAACCTTCCAGTCCTCTACTCTAAACCTGCCATCCACATCTCTGAGCCTTATGCACAGATATTCTGTTCCTAGTACCTAGCTCCGTCCTGAAACTCCAGACTCTATAACTCATGTTCTCTCTGCTCAGAACAACTAGGGCAGATCATTCTTCTACCTTTTTCATGCACACTGTGCACTTGTCAATCTCTAGGTTAAAACTTTGCCTTATATTTTTCTTTTTTTTTTTTATTGTTTCTTTGTGTATTTCATACATCATTTTCCAATTCAGTTCAGGCATATTTCCCTTTCCTTTCCCCTCTATCCCACCCCACCCCATCCCAGATCATGCATTCTGCCATAACTGTCCTGCATCTTTTTCTCAGTTTTTTTTTCATTTTTTAGCAATAAGTGATAATTTATGAGTACAAGCATCCCTCGTGTAAAACCAATATTGCTTCCCAAGTTAATCATATATAGTCACCCAAAACAACATGGGTGAATTTGATGAAATCTGTGCCTTGATTCCACCTTATAGGTATGTATAATACAACTGTCTTCTGGAGACTCATGGATTAAAAAAAAAAAAGGAGTGGGGGATACAGATAGACATGAAACCTTTTTGTCAAAAACCTTGCAATTCAAATCTTAAAACTGCCTTATATTTTTCATACCAGGGCAGTCTCATTAGGATTTATAGGTGAATGATTGCAAATTTATCTACACCAAAAATCAAATGAAAGATGAAAGCATAGTGCCTGCACCCAGTGTCCATGAAGAAGGTATCTGCTTGTTCTCATCTCTCTCATAAGAGCTAAGCTTCATCCTGAGCCTTCACTCCAGGAAATTTTTCATCCCATAGGCTACAAAAGCAACTGATTGCCTGAAGGGAATGGCATTGTGATGAACACAGAGGTCACTTGGAATACCACACACCCATAGATGCTGACACAATTTTCTAAGGCTGTCCTTGGTATGGACACAGTGAATGCTAAGTGGCATATGTTTTTTGTTCTGGCAGTTAGTTTTAACCTCTCTAGCTAAATGCTGTCTAGTTGTTCTATAAAAGATAAGTACTCTGCTTCAGTGCATTTGTTTTTATACATTCACTCAGGGAAGTCTTATGAAAGCCCAAGTTCTTCCTATCATTGTAGGAGATGAAAATGAATCATCCTGCACCCAAGAAGTTAATAGTATGGGTGAAAAGAGAGCATATGAGCAAAACATGACATTAGTATGTTTCCGAGACAAAAAAATGTCCTCTTTAAATCAACAAATGAACACAAGACCTGAGCTTAAGGACCAAGGCTACAGAAGTGAAGAAAACAAGAAAGGTCCCATTCTCATAAGGGCAATGTCATCTTTATACTGATAAAAAGTTAAATATAGAATGTTACTTTTAAGAATGATAACTATAATTAATTGGATAGGATTGAGATAGAGTAGAGGTTAGCTGAAAATAGGTATTCAGGTATACCTCTGTGAAGAGGAAATATTTTTTCAGAAGTCCTAGGGAAAGAATAACACAGGCAGATGAAGAAATTATGAAGGCTGTAGGGTGACAATCTGAGGATTTCAGGAGAGACCTGACAGATCAACCTCAATGATTGGCTAAAGATGGCATAAGCCAAAGCTCACAGCTGAGAAAGCTAGAGCTGTACTTAATCATAAGCAGAATGTATTTGAATTAAGGTCTCATGAAACCTGAAAATCAGAGGCTACATTATTTGGGGGAATCACCAAAGAATGAGGCTCTGCTAAGGACTGCTTCCATAAGCATATATCACTGTATTTAAGGTAGTCTGTTACTTGATAGTATCAAGTTCTATAGGAAGATCCTGTAAGATGAGTTATTTCTCTGGCCTTCATGGGAGCAATTTTCACCTTTGACAAACAAGCTCCTCTGAGCTTCTACTGATGCTTCATATTTCCTGGTATTTATATCCATGCTTAAGTTTCTTTTTTTTAATACTGTTGTTCAGCTTGCCTTTCTTTTTTTTAATTTATTATTTTATGTATATGAGTGTACTGTCTGCATGTAGGTTGGTGCACCCATGTCATGCAATGCCACAGAGGTCAGAAGGGGGTGTCAGATTCCCCTGGAACTGGAGTTAAAGATAGTTCTTAGCTGCCATGTGGGTGCTGGGAATCGAACCCGGGTCCTCTGCAAGAGCATTCGGAGCTCTTAACCGCTGAGCCATCTCTCCAGTCCCATGCTTAAGTTTCTATAAGAAGGTGGACTGTGTGCTGAATAGCTTTAGTGTCAACTGAACACTCCTGAATTGAGGGAGCCTCAGTTATGGAATTTCCTCAATTGAACTGGTCTGTGGCCATATCTGTGGGGGGTTTTATTGATTGTTGAGTGATGTGGGAAGGCCCAGCTCACTGTGAGCAGTGCCACCCCTGGCCCAGACAGGTTTTCTGTATTGTATAAGAAAGCAGGCTGAGCATGGGCCAGAGGAGCAAGCCAGTAAGCAGCATTCCTCCATGGCCTATGCTTCAGCTCCTGCCTCCGGATTCCTGCCCCGAGCTTCTACCTTGGGCTCCGTCAGTGATGAACTGTGACTCGGGAGAGGTAAGCCAAATAAACTCTTTCCACCCCACATTGGGTTTGGTCAGAATGTTTTGTCACAACAATGGAAAGCAAACTAGAACAGAAAGTAAAATAGCGTTGGACTATAAAGTGGTATTAAGACTGTAAATATAGTGCAGGAGAGATGGCCTAGCGGTTAAGAGCGCCAACTGTTCTTACAGAGGACCCGGGTTCGATCCCCAGCACCCACATGGCGGCCGAGAACCGTCTGAAACTCCAATTCCAGGAGAACTCCAGTTCCAGGGGAATCCGACGCCCTCTTCTGACCTCCGCGGCATTGCACGACACGGGTGCACAAACTTGCATGCAGACAGTACATTCATACACATACGGAAATAAATAAAATTAAAAAAAACAAAAGACTTTAAATATAATGCATGCAGTCCCATTCAACATTTAAGGTGTAGATTTTTCCTTTCTTCTACCCACTGTCTCTATCATGATGTATCATGGTGCTGTGTATTTGTTATTTAGTGTTGCACTTCCATGGGCAACTGATGATTCTTCCCCACCTTATCTTTCCTGTAACCATGGCAGGGGTGGAGGGCTGCATGACATTGAGCAAGAACTAGGAGCAATATGCCAAGAGTACCTCAGAGAGGCAAGAAGGTGACTGGACTGGGAGGTGGGACCATGCATTAATAGAGGCTTCAGTTATGCTCCACTATAATTCTTGTATAAAACATAGCTCAAAATATAAAATATATCCATCTTCTGTTTATTGGGCCTTGTACTATGTCACTGTCGGCACACTCATGACACCTGCCTTGACTTTGGGCCAGAGAAGAAACAGCATCTCAATATAGATATTTTTCTTGGGCACTAAAACTGAGTAGGTTATGACTGCTTTTCTTTTTTTTTTTTTTTTTTTTTTTTTTCTGTATGTGTATGAATGTACTGTCTGCATGCAAGTCTGCGCACCCATGTCGTGCAACGCCGCGGAGGTCAGAAGAGGGTCTCGGATTCCCCTGGAACTGGAGTTCTCCTGGAATTGGAGTTTCAGACGGTTCTCAGCCGCCATGTGGGTGCTGGGGATCGAACCCGGGTCCTCTGCAAGAGCGGTCGGCGCTCTTAACCGCTAGGCAATCTCTCCAGCCCCATGACTGCTTTTCATAAACACATATGCCACTATAGATATATAAGATGTTATCATTAAAGAAACAAAGTAGTGAGTATGCATACTGGACCACTCTGTATTACAGCTATCCATCCATATCCTTAGACCTACTCAAACAAGGATCAAAAGTATTTGGAAAGCTGTATTTGTACTCAACATGTACAGATGTTCTTGTCATTATTATCTAAAAAATACGGTATAATAATCACTACACAGCTGGGCATGGTGGCACACGCCTTTAATCCCAGCACTCAGGAGGCAGAGGCAGGCGATCTCTGTGAGTTCAAGGCCAGCCTGATCTACATAGTGAGCTCCAGGCCAGCTGGGACTAAAGGGAAGAAACCCTATCTCAAAAAGACCAAGAATAAAAAAATCACTGCACAGCATTGAAGGTTTATACTGTATTAGCTAATATAACTAATCTCTTGGTGATTTAAAAGACATGGGAGAAGTTGCATAGATTGTATGCAAATTCTACATCATCTATAGAAGGGACTATGCTTCTCAAGATCATACACCAAGCCCTTCCTGATGGAGGGATGATTGCATGTTTTTTCAACTTCCTGTGAACCTACAATTAATTGAAAATAAATAGATATATATAATTTATATATAAAGTTATGAATATGTATGCCTGTGATACATCTTGAAAGAAATGAAGGAAGAAGAAAAGAAAAGAAAAGAGGGAATCCAAGAGCAAGATTCAGATTAAATGAACATCTCTCAGGGGTGCTTAACTGAACATCACAAGGTATTGTGCAATCTCAGCTGGAAGTACAAATCTTGTCCATGATCTTGGAAGGAATGAAAGAGTAGCTAGACTCATTTTTCAAAAGTAAATGCCTAATTGGCTTCTTCTGACCACATTGCCCTTTCACTCTTTCCAAGCCCACTGGATAATCACTTGTTCATTACTCACTATGTAGACAGAATGCCCTGCCCCATGCTTTCAAAGGTTACAATGAGATAATTGCATATTATGCAAGGCATGCAATCCCGAGTGCTGACAGAATCCAAAAGTAACCTTCACAAAGAATAGCAGGTCCATTAGTTAAAGATTGAAGGAGTAACATCTGAAGCAATGGGGTCAACAAGCCTCTTGGGCCATGTGTTGTAAGTTTCTTGGTGGTTTTCTAAAAGTAATTTGTGGGTATTCATCTTATTTTGTTCCTGATATGTATATACTACTATTACAAATTTGCATAATCCAAGTCATGCTAAAAGGTGACTATGTCGTCCTAAATGGACAGTGTTGGAACTATCTAACCCATATATAAAAAGCACCTAGCACAATCCTTGGGGGCAAAAAGGCACAAAATTATCTTGTATTTTTGTTATTTCTTATTGAAATTTTGCAGTCTTAATGCAATATAATTTGATGATATTTAAATCCTATCCCCTATCCCTACCTTCCCTTAATGTCCCCCATCCAATTTAAGGTACTGCATTTTATATATATATATATATATATATATATATATATATATATGTCTGTTTATATAACATATTATATTATATTGTATTATATTATATAAAATGTGTACTATAGAGTCTGATTAGTCCCCAAATGTCCTTCAAAATCGGTCCATGCACTGACTGGAGCCTGCTTAACCTACCAAGCATCCCACGCTGTAAGATGTCTGTCTCTCCACATCCTAGAACCCATCAGTTGCCCAAATCTCCTTAGATTGGGCAGTTTCTTTCCCACTTTCTCATGTCTATGCTAGCTAGGATTTTGTCTGGTCTGAGCTTGCATAGGACTTGTGCATGGTGTCACCAGGGGTGCAAACACATATGAGTGACTGACCAGCGATCTGGAAGAGTCTGTTTCCTTGTGGTCATCTTCCACTTCTAGCTCTTAAAATCTTTCTGCCTTCTCTTCCACAAAGATCCCTGAGTCTTAGGAAGCAGAAGAAATGGGTGTCCTATGCTGATATATTTGATGATATTTTCAACAAATCACATTACAAATCTCAAGCAATCTTGTCCCCCAGATTTTGAGCCAGAGTAGAATTACCACCAGTCAATTCTACTGCTTTATTGTAAATGTGAAATGGAATAACAGATTGAACTACATATCATCCCAAAGACTTGGTCTAGTCACAGTGATTAGAGGAATACGCTTGCCCATCTTCACAACCAACATTTGGCTTGTCCACCCTTAGCAATCTGTCCTCAACAGCATGTCCTATGGGGCCAAGCTTCAATTAGTGGGAGCCCAAGGATTAAAATGAAGCCAAAGCCTCTGAGCATAGTGGTGAATACCATTAATTCCATTACTCTGGAGGCAGAAGCAGGCAGTTCTCTATGAGTTCAAGGCCAGCCTGGTCTATACAGCAAATTCAAGGCTAGCTGGAGCTACTACAGCTAGTAGTAGGGAGATCCTGTCTCAAAAAAAAAAAAAAAAAAAAAAAAATGAAGCCAAAGCCTTAAAAGTACCTTTACTCAATTTCAGGGAGAAGGAGACATTATTGAAAACAAAATTAAAATTACGCCTACTTCTATAGTAGCTGGCAAATGCTAAGAAACACAGCAAGATGCCAGAAACTATTCCAGAAGAAATCTTCAAGCTGGTTCCCAAGACCATAGTCCCTTTCACAGCTGTCCAGTTCACCAAAGTGTGTTTAATGGAGCATTTCCTCAGGACCCAGTACTGCAATAGCTGCTCAATGAGGGGGAAAAAAATCCAGCTTCATGAGTTTACTGCTACTTGATCCTCAAGACCCAGATGAAATAGTTAATCTAACAAGAGATTAAGAACACAAGCTCTGGGTTTTAGAGACTTAGATACCTACCTGCCCCAGCCCTACCCTGGATCGCCTAAGGATCTTCTCCAACCTTTTGCAATGGCTAAGAAACAGAGATAATGGCATTCCTGGTCTTCAGAGATAGAGTGCATTTGCTATATCAGACATTTATAAAATAAATTTCATTTCATGGAGACATGATTAGGCAAACCTTGGTTCACATCCTGGTTTTACCATCTATTAGTGGCATTTCCTTAGTCAAATGATTTAACTTTGCTTGCCTACTTCTTTGTGCAGTCAGTGTGATGCTCATAATATAGGTTTTATAACTTTGCCAAAATGACTAAGGAATATTAAGACAAATCTTTTAGGAAAGAATGAAGAAACTGGGCCAAAGAGTTAATTTTCACTGGCTAAAAAGCTAAATACAGCATTCAAAATTCATCTGTATTATTTTTCTGACTGTGCTGGTAAACATGACTTTTTTCTTTTTTGGTCTTTTTTTGAGACAGGGTCTCCCTGCAGGCCCAGCTGTCCTGGAGCTCTTTAGGTAGACTATGTTGGCCTTGAACTTGCAGAGATCCTCCTCCCTCTACCTCCTGGGATTAAAGGCATGCACCACCACACCTGGATAAACTTGACTTTTTAAAAAAATGTTTGAGCCATTTAGAAGATTTCTTGTGATTATACAATGATTTGCTAGAGATTCCCAGCCAGTTCCTTGTGTATGACAAAGCAACTGTTGTAAGGAGAGGCAAGTGCTCTGACCCTTTCCTGTCACCTCCCTGGAGTTTCACAGTTAATCACAGACAGGGTCTCCCATATAAGATATCTGTGAGAAAATTCTCTCTATCATTTACTAGAAATACTGAACCAGCAGACAGCTCTAATTTTTAGTTGCACAAAGATTTCCCCTAGGAATTTAGCACATATTATTTGTTCTCCCCTTGTTTATATAGAGGGGTCTATATTTTAAAATCAATGGGTACCTTGATTTTGCGGTTTCTGACAAAAGAACAATGAAATATACTCCCAATTTGCTAATCTCATTTGATTCCTCAAAGGAAAAAAAGAGAGAATTTTTAATTTTATGATGATTATCAGGGGACTGCAGAGGCGCATTCATAGAGTTGAGATGGAGAACGTCCCATAACAGAGGATTAAATAATAAAAATTACTGAGAGTAAATTTTAAGTATCCTCTTCACAGAAGTATGGTATATATATTAATATATATGTTTTATATGTGACAAATACATATAATTGTCTGTTTAGCTGATAAAAAGTTACTTGGTTTAAAAAATAAGCAAAGGAATTGAGTAGCAGTTTCTTCAAAGATGTACAAATTATCCATAAGCACATGAAAATATGCCCAATGTGGCACCACTAGTCATTAGGGAAATAAAAATTAAAACCACACCAAGACCTAACTAACTTCATAATCTTTGAACAGTAATTATTTTAAAACCCAGGCCTTGTACCCTGCTGGTGAGAATGGTAACTCATTGATCACTATGGAATAAAGTATGGCAGTTCTTCAAAAATTTTAAATGTAGCCAGCTGTGGTTAAAGGCACAAACCTTTAATTCCAGTACTGGGAGTCAGTGGCAGGCAATCTCTGTGAGTTCAAGGCCAGCCTGCTCTACGTAGTGAGTTCCAAGCCAGCTGGGGCTACAGGGAGACCCTGTCTCAAAAAGACCAAAAAACAAAAAGCAACCAAAATGAAATTTTTTTTAAATAGAATTACCACATGACCCAGCCATTCCATTCTGGTAACATACCCTTACAAATGAAAGCAGAGACATGGACAGTTATTTGTATATCTATGTACCAGGCAGCATTATTTTCAGTCATCAAGAGGGAGAAGCACCCAAAGCATATATTGACAAATGGCTAGAAACCATAATATTCTTAAAAGATTTATTTTATTTTGAGTTGTGTGTGTCCATGTGTGTGTGAGTGTGTGTGTGTGTGTGTGTGTGTGTGTGTGTGTGTCTGCATGTGGGTATGTGCACATGAGTGCAGATACCCAAAGAAGCCAGAAAGAGGGCTTCAGACCCCCTGGATGGAGCTGGTCTTAGAGGCTGTTGTGAGCTACAAAACATGGATACTGAGAACTAAATGCTGGGCCTCTGCAAGAATAGTGTGTGCTCTTAACTGCCAAGTGATCTCTCTAGCCCCTATTGCATTTACTAAAGACTTATTTTAACTGTGTATTTTGGGTTGGGAAGTATGTGCACATGAGTTCAGGGCAGAGGCATCAGAGCTGGAGTAACAGGCGATTGGGAGCCCCCAATGTGAGTACTGGGAACTGAACTCAAGTCCTCAGCTAGAGCACTACATGCTCTTAACTGCCGAGCCATCTCTTCAGCACTCTGCCAACACCTTTCCTTTAAAAAAAAAAAAAAATATATATATATATCATATAAATATATATATATTCTAATATCTAATTACCTGTTGGTTTTTGTTTTGTTTTGTTTTGTTTTGTTTTTTTGGTCTTTTTGAGACAGGGTTTCCCTGTAGCTCTGGCTGTCCTGGAACTCAACTCTGTAGACCAGGCTTGCCTTGAACTCTGCCTCCCAAGTGCTAGGACTAAAGGCATGGGATTTTATGTTATTTTTTTTATTTTATTTCTTAAAAAATACTTTTTCTTTTTCTTTTTTGGTCTTTTTGAGACAAGGTCTCCCTGTAGCCCAAGCTGACCTGGAACTTGCTATGTAGACCAGGCTGGCCTTGAACTCACAGAGATCCATGTTCCTCTGCCTCCCAAGTTCTGGGATTAAAGCCATGTGCCACCATGCCTGGCTAAAATATATTTTCAAGTTTATTCTTTGAAAATTTCATACATGTATAAATTGATACTTTCTACTCCTGTTCCCCCTCCGTCTCCTCCCAGGACTCCCACCACTTTTCCCTCTCAACCTCATGTCTTCTTCTTTTATAACCCACTGAGTCCACTTTTTAAAAGTGGACTTATAAAAATTATTTGTATGCATATAAGTATATTGCCTGCATGTATGTAAGTGCAGTCATGTTGTTCAATGCCCACAGAGATAAAAGGAGGATATTGGATCCCTGGTAACTGGAGCTACAGACAGTCATTAGCCACCATGTGGGTGCTGGGAATCAAACCCAGGTCCTTCTCAGGAGCAGCAAGTACTCTTTTTTTTTTTTTTTTTCTTTTGGTCTTTTCGAGACAGGGTCTCCCTGTAGCTCTAGCTGTCCTGGAATTCACTCTGTAGACCAGGCTGGCCTCGAACTCACAAAGATCCGCCTGCCTCTGCCTCCCAAGTGCTAGGATTAAAGGCGTGGGCCACCAGGAGCAGCAAGTACTCTTAAGTCTGTGCCATCTCCCCAGCCCCACTTTTTTTTAAAGGAGGGAACTCGAACACATTCTGTAACAGGAATTAACCTTAAAGCCATCCTAAGTGAAATAAGCTAGTCGCAAAGTTCAAACACCCTATGCCACCCTTGCCTGAGATGCTTGAGTGGTCAAAATCATAGAGATAGAAAGCACATTGGTGACTATAGGAACTGGGGAGGGAAATGAGGGGAGTGGAACAGATTCATTATTGGGGAGTGAAATGCTTCATCATGGGAAGGTAAAGAAAATTCTTAAGGTAGATGATGGCAATGGCTTTACTCAAAATGTCTAAGCTGGTAAATTCTATATACTATATATTTCACCACAGTTCCTGACTAGTAATTAAAACAAAATAAAACAAAACAAAAATCACGTTCACTCCCTCAGCTGATCCATCCCAGCAAAATTCCCGCCATAGCATTTCTGTTGAGTAGCCTCAGGGTCTAGTGAAAGGGGAAATATCACCCAGAGTTGAATTTTCTCTCTGTTAAGGACTCTCTTAATTTCACATCACAGTCATGACATTATGCCTCATTTCCCTCACATATAAAGTATGGAGGTTATTTTTCCAAATCTTGGAATTAGATCAGATAGCGCACAAATATCTAGGAAATCATTCACAGTAGGGATACAAATGCCTCCAGCATCAACGTTCATTGTGTTTCCCATCCCAAAGTTGGCTTTCAGAAGGTGCATAGCAGAATACCTGTGCACAGTTAGAACTGCACGTCAATATTTTCCCCAAAAGACCCACATAAGGCCTGTATCATTCTGCACTGAGCTGTGTGACACAGGCATGCTTTGTAGGAAGGCAGAGATTGATGAAGGCTGTCAAAGATGAAGATTTCAAGAAGAAAGGAATTAGAGCAGGACTAAAGGATACCTGGGAATGAGGGGTGGGAACCTGAATGGGGAGGAACTCGAGCAGGAAAGGAAGAAGAATAGTGTGGTCCTGCTCCATTTGCGCACTGATAGATTAATAAAATTCACAAAGGGAGTGGTCAGGAAACCACAGGAGACCTCAAGTGTGTATTTCTGATGTTTTCATGAGTATATTAGTTTAGGTTCATTCAACAGAGAGGCTTAGATCAGGTTGGGGTGTGGATGTAGCATAGTGGTTATACAGCATGTCTGAGGCCCTAGGATTGACCACAAATACTAAGAGGAAGGAAAGAATGAAGAAAGGAAGGGAGGGAGGAAGAGAGGGAAGGAGAGGAGGTAAAACAGTATAATTGGAGAGAGAAAGAGAGAGAGAGAGAGAGAGAGAGAGAGAGAGAGAGATTGAAAGGGATCATTTTTTTTTTCTTCTGGAGAGCTCAGTCTTTTTCTCTTGAGGCCTTCAACTAATTGGGTGAGACCCTTCCAAATTATACAAACTAATCTGCTTTACGCAAAGTTTCCTGATTCAAATGCTAATCAGGCCTGAAATATACCTTCTCATAACACTTAGAATGCTGTTTGACCAAACAATTAGTGCAAAATGAACAAAGAAAATGAACCATCACATAAAATAGGAAATGTAATACAAAGAGCTATTACACTATCATTCTGCTAAACAGGCATAATATTAAACTGGCTCATAATGACATATTGCTATAGTGGTCTCTCAGCTCTCACCAGGGAAGCTTGCAGCAGATGGTGATTGGCACAGAGACCTACAAATGGTCAAAGTGCAGAGAATAAGAGGACTGTAGAGTGCTCAGCCCTACATAGGACACCTTTATCACACCATCTCCTCCAAATGCTCAGGGCTCATTTTGGAGAAGGAGGGGGAAAGATTGTAAGAGCCAGAGGTGGTAGATGAATATAATGAAACTGTGTTTTATGGACACCACAGAGTAGTTGCACTTATGATCTCACAGCACTTATAATAACGTCCACAAGACTTGTGCAAACCCAATCCATATAGGAGTCCAGCGTGGATGAGGGAGGTGGGCAGAAAGACCCAGACCTACCTGAGCATCTTCAGAAAATGCTCGGGGGAGGGGGTTGGGGGGGAGATTAGTGATGTGAAGCCTGATAGATTAAGTAGACTCCAAAGAAAAGACCTACACCCAAGAGCACTTAGGAAACACAGATTAGACTCTAAAGTCTTTAAGAAAAGACAATAATAGAGGACATGAAGTCTGGGGGTGGGAGAGGAGAAAGGTGGTAAAATGAGAGTGGAGAGGACGAGGGGTCTATGATCAAAGTACATTTTGTAAAATTCTCAAATCAATAAAAATATTTTTAAAAAGACCCATTTCTCAAGGAAACAACAGAATAATTACTAATGTAAACGGAGGTTTCTAAAAGGTATCTTAAGACAGATAAAAGTGTTCAAAAAAGAATGGATTTGAAAATGGAAGTTCAGAACTCATAGAAAATATTTTATTTGGCTCAAGGAATTATACAGAATTTTGTTAGAGTGCCCAGCCATAACCAGTCCACAGTCTCTGGGAAGACAGTTATAAAACTTCCAGATGAACCACAGCTACAGAGCAGGCATGGGTACTGAGGGTATCAGGATACTAATTCAGGTGTGAAGTCCAGAGAAGATGGGTCTGCACTGGGACAGCCGTGGGGACACTAAGAGCTTAGGCAAGCTGTGACTGGTGCTTGGCCACATGAGGAAGTCAAAGGCATTAAAGGACCAGGAGAGGGGTGCTGGTGGTATAGGTTCTGCTGGAACTAGCAGATGGTGCTTCCTCTTCAGGAGCCCAGGGTATGTCTGAGTACATACTAAAGAAGGGGATTCTGGTTCACATATGTCCAGCCTCACAGAACACAGAAATAGGTATGCAAAGTAGAAATCTGGACTAGCACACAAGACTGAACTGTCTGGGTCTCCCCACTATGCCATTCTTGCCTATGTTGTGAGCTGAGGAAAGCCCTAGACAAGCTGCATCCTGCAAACAGTTAACACTAGAGAGCCTCAAGGATCAAGGGCAGAACATACAGCATTATTTAAGCTCCTTTAAACATCCACAATTCTCAGAAAGACTGTCACAATCAATTATCAAGGCTGACATGGAAATGCTCGTCTCTCATGTATGGCTGCTGAATTCCTGTGATGTAGTACTGCTGAATTCCTGTGATGTAGTAGCAGAGCCCGTAGGGTGCTGAATCCTCCCTGCACTTGGAAAGATAGCAGAATCAGCTCTAACCCCCATTAAACTGCGACACTGACATGAAACACTCAGGTCTTGGGCAAAATAAGCATCAAGAGAATTTACTAGCAGAGTGAGGATACTTCAAATGAAAAATTGGATTTTTCTTCCATCTTACCAACTCAGTCCACAAAAGCAAAAAGCAAAGATGTGAGAAAATCTGGAAAGAAGGAATAATACCCCTTCATGTATTTACATCTCCTGAAAACTAGAATGATCCCTCTTAGCAGAACCAAGCCACTTCTTTCATAGAAAGGGGTGCCATGCCTAGCCAGAGACCACAGGTAATAGAGACACTGGACTTGGAAAAATCTGAACCTGGGTCCCCTGAAAGAGCAGCCAGTGCTCTTAACTGCTGAGCCATCTCTCCAGGCCCCATGAGTTAACTCTTAAAACAATCCCATTCTACTGATAAGAGAATAGAGCACACAGAGATTAAATCAATAGCCAAATATTGGAAGTTTGCTGGATAACTTTAGTGTACATGTGATACAACTGGATTAAGGGAGCCTCAATTATGGATTTGCTTCCATTGGAGTGGCCTGTGGCCAAGTCTGTGGGTCATTTTCTTGATTGTTGAATGATGTGGGAGGGCCAAGCCCATCATGGGCAGTGCCACCCCTGGGCCGATCATTCTGTATCGTATAATAAAGCACGCTGAACATTGGCCAGGGAGCAAGCCAGTAAGCAGTGTTCCTCCATGGCCTGTGCTTCAGCTCCTGCCTCCAGGTTCCCACCCTGAGTTCCTACCTTGGGATCCCTTGAGTGTGACTGGTGGGGGGGGGGATGTAAGATGAATAAACAATAAACCTTTTCCTCCCAAGTTGGTGTTGGTCAGAATGTTTTATAGCAATTGAGGAGAAACTAGAATAGTAAGTGACCTACTAAGTAGTATAATGAACATTTAATTGAAATTCTCTGACTGTAGAGTCCCTCTGCAAAGGAATAGTGTGGGAAAGGCTTTTACTAATGGACATTATATGGACTACGGACTTTTAATTAACCCTGGCAAAAACATGTGCTCTTGTGTCCTGTGACCTTGGCACCTGATCTTGGGGTTTTTTTGGTCTTTTTTTTTTTTTTTTTTTTTTTTTTTGTCCATTTTGAGACAGGCTCCCTTCCTTTAGTCTCAGCTGACCTAGAGCTCACTCTTTACACCAGGCTGGCCTTAAATTCACAGAGATCCACCTGCTTCTGCCTCCCAAGTGCTGGATTAAAGGCATACACCACCATGCTTGGCCTGATCTTGTTTTCTAAGCAACCTCAACATGGTATTACATCCTAAAAGATAATGAATGAATGAATGAATGAATGAATGAATGAATGAATGAGGGTATGCTTAGAATTAGCGTATAAAAGCACTGAAAGGCATTGCCCTGTGCCCCATCTCCCCTGAACACACTGGAAGATTGAGAAGGAAACGTGACCTTGAATGAATGAAATATTCTAGAACTAGGAATGAAAAGGCTGGATAGTCTATTGAGATTAGGGTGGTGCCAAGCTTGTACTTCTCCGGTGAAGCTGGAAAGACCATTTTGAATAAAATTATGGGTGGGGTGGGGCTGGAGAGATGGGTCACCAGTTATGAACACTGGCTGCTCTTGCAGAAGACCTGGTTTGGTTCAGTTCCCAGCACCCAAATGGCAGCTAACAACCATCAAAAACTCCAGTTCCGTGGGATCCAATACCTTCTTCTTACTTCCACAGACACTGGATGTCATGAATACACTTACACACACAGGAAATACATTCATACACGTAAAATAAAATAATAAATAGAATATTTTAATAATAAAATAAAATTATGGGTGGGACCAGACTCAGGACATGATTCTAAGGACAGAGTTCCACCAAGGTATTTCCATCAACACAGCTCCAGGAGACAGACAGTTTCAAGAGATGTCTAAGGGAATGAGTGTCCTCCAAGATTGCCCCTCCCCACGTTTAAACACTAAATTTAAGAGTTTGGCTATTTGTTCAGGTGATCACAGTGTCAGCTCTGTAATGCCACACAATAGCAGAATAGTCCTCTCTTACTCACAGTCTCACTTTCTGAGGTTCCAGTGTTTCAGTTACCTATGGTTAGTTGGGTTTCAAAACTCCTAAATGCAAAATCCCAGAACTAAATAATTCATGTTATATTGCATGCCTTTTTTTTTTTTTTTTTTCTTTTCGAGACAGGGTCTCCCTGTAGCCCCAGCTGTCCTAGAACTCGCTCTGTAGACCAGGCTGGCCTTGAACACACAAAGATCCACCTACCTCTGCCTCCCAAGTGCTAGGATTAAAGGCGTGTGCCACCACACCCGGCAAATATGATACCTCCCCCCATCTAGCCCCTCATCCCACTCAGGATGTAAATCATTCCTTTGTGCAGTAAGTCCGTGTTCTATACCCTGTCCACCTGTTGGTCACTTAGCAACCATTTTAATCATCAGATGGCTTTGTCCCAGAATCAGGGTACTTGTGTTCAGTACTTCAGTGAATTATGAGCCATAAAGTATAAGAGGAGTGATACAAGAGCCTGCCCGGCATAATCCTGGAAGAATGAATCATGTGGCAACATTGTTGAGAAATACATTTACATTCAGCGTTCAGCACTATGCGCTTCTGGCATCCACTGGAGGTCTTGGAATATGCCCTCAGCTGTTGAGTGCTACTGTTCCTGGAGTTTAGATGGAAGCTCTTAAAGGCAAGCATTTCACTGAAGAGCTTAAGATGCAGAATGCCTTCAGTTGTACCTGTAACTTTCTGATTGTTCAATTCAGTTTCACTACTTCTTGGTCTTCTCTTTTGTATTGGTATTTGATATTGATATACACTTCAGGGGGGCCTGGAACTCTTCATGTAGCCCAGAATGGCCAAAGACTCGTAGCAACCTTGTCTTGTTGTCCTGGGTGCTAGAATTGCAGACATATGCACCATACTTAGCTGTCACAGTCTTTTTGTTATAATGAAAGTGTTGCACAGTAGTGATTATAATCTAAGGGATAGTTTAGCAGACAAGGAAAATGGTGAGTGGTAACAAATGGGCCATTCAATTGAGGACAGAAATTTCTCTCAAAAATTGCAGAGCTTGATAACCTCAACTCCATTATGTTAGCATCCATCCCTTCAGCCAATTTTCCAGCAGAAACCTGTTTGTCTGGGCACAACATCAGGGTGGGTCCAGTGAAGATAAACTCCTTTAAGCTGCAAGAGTTTCCAGTGTTCCCTGGAGCCTGGCATCTCCCTGGTGCCAGGAAACAACATGATGCAGCCAGTGTGTATTTATTACTCCAAAAAACTGATTCCCACTCCAGGCAAACTGAAAGAGAAAGCCAGTTACCTCTGTTGATGTCACATCTATAGCCAGGGATTTTTACTAAAGTAAGGAAAATACCTTACTGTTGTACTCTTGTTTGAAAAAGAGGGTTGCTTCACAGTCAGGGGTAGTGAAATTTTCTTCATCTCAATTTCTTGACCAAACTCAAAAGAAAAATATCAAAATAACAAAGCTTTAACTGGGAACCATTAGTACTCAGGAGCAAGAGTCTGTTGTGCATGCTCAGTTTGCTTTCTGTTCTCTGTTCATTTCTACTATGTCTTGTTTGCCAGAAGGGGCAAAGAAAGCATAAATAAACAAACAAACAAATAAATAAACAAACAGATGTATGCATAAACTCTTTTTTCCTTAGTTTTTATTGAGCTTTTGTGCATGTCATACAATATTTCTTAATCAAGTTTATGCCCTTCCCCCATCCACGCCCCACCCCCCCATTCATGCATTCTGCCTTACATGTTAAATCCTGTTGTGTATCTTTTTCTCGAGTCTTTTTTTAAAAAACTTTTTTTGATGCAAAAGTTTACTGTTTGGGTAAGTTCTTTGAGCAAGTCTTTTTGTTGCTGTTGTTCCCTTAAAAAATTTTTTTCTCCCCAAAGTTCTGGGATCACCAGTTCCATCTCAGCTTCTTGAGTCCTGGGATCCCAGGCTTCATCTCAACATCTTGAGTCCTGGGATCACAGGCTCCATCTCAGCATCTTGAGTGCGGGAATCATGGGCTTCTTCTCAGCATCTTGAGTACTGGAATCACAGGCTCTGGAGTCTTGAGTCCTGGGATCACGGGTTTCATCTCAACATCTTGAGTGCTGGGATCATGGGCTTATACTAGCTAGCAGGGAGACTCTGCCCCCATAGCCACACAAGACAAAAATTCAATTATCCAACAATCCACCTGACTGAAGGGCCTGGCCCCTACCTGTGCTTCAGGTGGTCCTGGGGAATCCCCCCGATCTAAGCTCTGTGCACTCAAATCTCACAGTGGCAACAGGCCCACCAGCTATCAGGGTGACCCTGCCCCATAGCCACACAAGACAATGATTCAATTATCCAACAATCTGCCTGGCTGAAGCACCCAGCCCCTACCTGTGCTTCAGGTGGTCCTAGGAAATCCCCAGATCTAAGCTCTGTGCACTCCAAATAAAAACTATTAAGTAATGTAGTAAGGGACTTATGGTCCATAGGTAGTCAAGGAGTCAAAACTTCTATTTATTCACAAGACACAGGTAGCAAAGGGCACTGAAGTAAAAGCCTTCTTCTTCGTCTCCTTCCTTCTTACCCAGGCAGGCTTTGCTGAGCACCTGATCCTATGAGCTGTGACATGGACACAGGCCATCCTCCCATAGGTCTCAAGGAGTAATGGTTTCAGTTGCTGTTGGGGAAAGAGTGATCTATAGAGATAAAGGGCTCTTGGCATTATTAATAAGACTCTAATGAACACTCGTCAATTTTGTAACAACCTTCCCACTTTAAATATTGCTTCTCAGATCCGTGTTTTATTCTCTCTTTCATGGGCAATTTTGCTTTGGGAAATGTTTTCTTTCCCTCTAAATTTGTTTTGGCTACTTCCCTCTCTGAGAATTATCCTTTTCTCATGATTAGAGTTGCCTTTTCTTGTCTCCCTAAAGATCCGTGGTTTTTAAGGGTTGTATCTCCGATGAAGTAAAGCATAAGCTTTACTGGCTTTTTCCTTTTCTCAGAGTGGTAGACCTAGCAACAACAAAACATTCTTAGCACTTTCAAAACCAAACTTTGTCCAAAACAAGTAATTCCAATGCATTTATAGGTAGTTTTTATTTCAGCAGGGAGCAAGTTGCACAAAGACACAAATGTCTTTGTCCTTGTCTTTTTCTCTATAAAAAGAATTTTTGAAGTGGATTCATTCTAGATTGGGTTTTTGTCATTATTACTGTTTCACGTTTCCCTTTTCTGAGTAGTCTGACCTTTGGAATTAATTATGAAGAAACATTATTTCCACGATAGACAATAGCAACGTCACCTAAGGCCATCTGGCACACACAGCCCAAGTTCCATTCTTCTCACTCTACAGCTTCTGGCCACACTAAAGAGTTCCTTGTTAACTCCCCTCAGCATCCATGCTATTTCAATCAATGCTGCACACAGGCAGCAGCTGAATCTGTGAACTGTCCTAGAAATCGAAAGCAGAGCCCGAGGCCTTCTCTGACTAGAAGGGAGAATATAAAGTTGTGGAGAAAAAAGACTTAAAGAAATCTTCGTTTTTCCCAGCAGTGACAAAAGAAGGACTTTGGGCAGAACTGTGGGGAAAGAATTGAACAGAACCCATTTAATGATCATTGCCAAACTAAGGGATTGAATTTTGATTAATAATAAGTAGTTTTTTTTAAAGAACGACAGTAACAGAAGCTGGATTCTAATTGTCCTTTATCTCCAGAAAATGTGATTTGATTGATTGAGAAGTGTGCCACCACAGTTCAGGCAGTACCAGGATTACACTAAATGGAGGCTCTTTCCAACCTCTGGATCCCACCCAGAGAGGGGTTTAAAGGTACATGCCCAGTGAAATTGAGAAAAAGAATTGAGAGAGAGAAACAGAGAAAGCACAGCTGCAGGAAAACCCACACTGCTACACATGTTCGGTGACCTGGGTTTCACTGCATCCGCTACCAGGGACACAGCAGGCTTGTAAGCAGGGGCTGTGCGGGGGGGGGGGGGGTACGGAGGTGATGAGGCAGCAGCTGAGATTTGAGGCAGTAGCCCTAGCTTTAAAATCCATTACATTCAGCCATCATTCATTCTTCTCACACACATGCAGCTTGGACGAATAGGCAAGAGGCTCCTAAATGACTTCAGGCACTATTCTTGGTTGTATCATGTGCCCTGAGTGAGTGAACTCCTTTGTGAATTCTCCTATTGCAGAAGATGCAGTAGGACCCTGGCAGTCCCAGAATGACTAACAGGCACTACTAGTAAGATCAGCATCACCTTTTATGTATAGTGGGTCTGCAGAAAACAGACCCAGTGAGTAGCCATTCTGTGTGGGAATCCAAATGAATATATCTGTTGCTTTCAATGAAATAAGATCTCCAGGATTTATTTCTATTTTCCTTTTCATTCCATCATTTAAGATGCTCCTGAAAAAAAGAAGTGAGTGGCCACTCTGTGTAGGAATGCAAAAATCTTCATCCTTCTTAAAGGAAATGAAAATATATTCCTCTGACTTCGACTGCCATCTTATTGGCTACTTACAATTACTGTCCAATGTCCTACTTTCCTGATAGTTACTAAAGTGGATAAAAAATTCTAGATCCCTGTTTTCCCGCAATAGCATCAAGACACCCCCATATCTCTTAAATGTTGAATACAATAAGCATTGGTATAATTGATTCTGAAAATTAGCAGTCTCCTAAGTCCTAGTGGCCCAAGATGCCAGACATTTGGTAGATGTGGGAAGACACTGCTAGAAGACCAGGGCTTACGTTCCATTTCTGTTCATTGATCCAGTACGGGAACATATCATTGAATCTCAGAGTATTCTTCTTTTGAAAAAATAATTGTGAAAATTAAAAAAAGATAGAGTCCATGAAAATGCCCTATAAGGGGCCGGCCGTGGTGGTGCATGCCTTTAATCCCAGCACTAAGGAGAAGAGGCAAGTGTATCTTTGTGAGTTCAAGGCCAGCCTGGTCTAATAGTCAGTTCCATGACAGCTGGGGCTACAGGGAGACGCTGTCTCAAAAAGAAACCCCCACAAAAAAGAAAATGCCATATAAATATAAGATACTACTTTTAGTTGGATAATATCCTACTTTCTATTCACCTGTGAGTTGTTGAATACCTCTGGCCTATGTGTCTATGTGCATGAAAACAGACACTGTGGGAGGAGAGGTGATTCATGTTTTTACATCATTATCTTGAAAGAGTTCATTACAAATTCAAAGTTCAAAATTCATTTGGCATGGTGGTACATTGTCTATAATATCTATGCTTTGATGGCTGTTGGAGAACTACAAGCTGAAATCCAGTCTGGGTTATGAAGCAATCTCCAGAACAGTCTTAATTACATTAGCAAGTACATTAGCAATTACATCATCCACAGTACTCTAAAACAAATGAAAACAAATCTTATTTTTTCCATCACAGAGTAAATATCTGAAAGAATTTTACCAGAGAATTTCATCACTTGGGCATTTCAGGGGCTGAAAAGCACTTTAGCCAATGTCCTTATTATCTTTCAATTCGAAATTATAAATGAAAACTAAAATAATTTACCTTCACAAACCCTCTAGGACAGCTACAGCCAACAAGTATTGATGGAGACAAGTGGGAAACCCATAAAATTCAGTGCACTGGTGGGAACGCAGAGTGACCGTCACTCAGCAGATAATTTGGCAGTTTCTTCTAAAGTTGAACATAAATCTACCATATGCCTCAGAAATTTCACACTTAGTTTTCTACCAAGGAAAAATGAAAGCATATGCCAAAGACATGAACACAAATGTCCATAGCAGTATTATTTAATATAGCCCCAAGCCAGAAAAAAATGCCAGTCAGCTTGTACATACTGAAACAAAATGTAATACCTCCTACAGAAGAATTGCACTCAGACTTAAGAAGAGAATGAACTACTAATCACTGCAACAACATAGAAGCTTAAGAACAATACACTAAGTAAAAAATACCACAAACTGTAGGGCTCCTCTCCCAAACGTTCAACATGGCAACTAGGTGAGGACACAAAACTGTTGTCTGGTTGCCTTGGATGCTGGACACAGGAGCAGCTGATTACAAATAGGCTCAAAGGAAATGTGGGGTTAATGTAAACTTTCTAAGACTATGATAGTGTTTCCTATCTCCATATATTTACAAAAAGCCAATGAAATGTAAATATAGTGTGAGTGACTTCATGATATGTAAATTATATCTCAGTGCAGATGTCTTATATACACATATGAACAATGGAGAAGATACTTTGAAATATAAGGGGCTGGAGAGATAGCTCAGCAGTTAAGAGCACCAACTGCTCTTGCAGAGGACCCAGGTTTGATTCCCAGCACCCACGTGGCGGCTAAGAACTGTGTTTAACTCCAGTTCCAGGAGAATCTGACGCCATCTTCTGACCTCCACGGCATTGCACCAATCTACATGCAGACAGTACACTCATACACATAAAAAAAAATAATAAATTAATTTTAAAAAGAAAGGACAGATCTTTAAAAAAAAAAGAAAAATTATGTGATAAATGAAAAAATACCTATAAAATTATTTTAGTTTTACATGAATATCATGATATATTATAGTACAGTCCTTTAAAGAAAAATATTCTTAGGCTGAGCAAGCATAGTGGCTCAAGCCCTTAATCCCAGTCCTTGGGAGGCAGAAGCAGGCAGATCTCTGTGAGATCAAGTCCAGCTTGGTCCCCATAGTGACTTCCAGGTGACCTGGGACTAAGGATATGCTGTAATATACATAGATAGATAGATAGATAGATAGATAGATAGATAGATAATTCTTTAATCTCTTTGTGATCTAGTCTCCTGATGTATGAAATGAAGATAGATGTATCTCATGAGTATATGTCAAGATAAGTCAACCAGGTGATATAAAGAATTTAGAAGAGGGTCCTACACATAGGAAGCATAGAACTCACATAGTGTAGGTACTGTCACTATTGTGTCATTATCAAATATATTTTGTAATACCATTTCTTTGGATTTTTCTCTTTGAAATGGAAAAATTGGTTTAGAGTATGGAGGAATATAAAAAGGAAAAATGTGAGCTATAGAATATTTCTGGCTTTATTTTCATTTTAGAACAAAAACACAATCAGTTTAGAATAACCATTATAATCTTTCTTTTTTTTTTTTTTTTTTTATTCTCTCCCTTAACTGAACATCTTATCAATTACAGGATGAAGGAAAATGGCCACCTCTAGAGATAATAAAATTAGAAGGTGCACAAATTGACACTGATAGCAGCTTGGGAAAATCATTTGTGTTTAACTGTGTACCTAGGACTGGAAATAGAATTTTTTGCCTCTGTGCAACTTCAGACCAAGAAATGAAAAGGTAATTAACTAACCTTTTGCCTTTCTGGTTTTCCCTTCTGTAGAGGAATGCTTCATAAGTAGCAAGTTTATAGACTTTTGGGATTAGAAATAAGATAGAGAACAACAAATTTGTAGCATAGGTTTTATTAAATATAAGAAGTTTAAAACTTAATTATTCATTATTTTAAACAGATTGTACAAGGACTACAAGTGTATTCTGCTAACATTACTATTTCAGATCACCATATTTTCTGTCTTTTTTTTTAAACTCAATACTGCCATAGTCCACATCTAGGTATTAATATCTCATATTTCTAGAAATTGCCAAGCTTAAATATTTTAAAGTAAATAGATGGATAATTTGACATAAAAACACTATAGCACTACACATAATAATACACTAAGTGAGATGAGCTAAATGTTTGAAAAAAACAATGGAAACTTGAGAGGGATTGACTGGTGACCCACAAGGAGGGACAGTGTTGAGGTATTCTAAAAATGCAGCCTATGAGTTCTGACCATTATACACATACTGAATGTATCTCCCTGAGGGAATGGAGATCACAGGGCCATTCCAGTGAGTCAGCTGAAAATTGTAAAGAGTTGCTATGCTAACTGTGGGCTGGAGTGCAGTGCAAACTAGAGAGCTGATGGCAAAACAGTACCAAGACCACAGTGTCTAGTTTTAGTGAAAACCTATGACCCAGCTCCAGTCTTAAAGGGAGTATAAGGTTTGAAATAGCTTGGGCAATAGCATACAGTTGCTATTTGTACAATACTATGTATTCAAATAAATACTGCTCTAAGGGATAAACAGAGAAATATGAGAGCATCTTGACTTTATTTCAATAGAAGCAAAATATTTACTGGATACCTAACATGACCAAGACACTGTTTTAAGGTCTCTGTGGACTGTTAACATGGTGAAGAGCCAACCCTTTCTACCACCACCTCCAAAATACAAAACAAAACATCAACTCTGAACTAAAACGACGAAGCATTTAATCTAATATTTTGAATACAAAATAAAAGTTGAGAAGTGTTATAGGAGAAGACATATGGTGCAGGAATTGAGAATACAGAGAGAGAGAGAACTTGTGAATGTGAGAATAGGGAGTTATTTATGGATGGTGTATCCATCCAAACAAGAAATGGAACTCAGGAGAGCAGGGGAAATAAACTTAGCTTCGAACGGCAAGCAGTATGGTTTGATTAGAAGCTGTGGAACTGGACAGGATTGGCAAGCTAGGACAGAGTGGACATGCTGATGCCAAGCTAAAGAAGCAGCACTGAAATATTCAGTCCTCAAGATCAGACACTAATGGCAAGCTAACAATAGCCACTTATCCAAGGAAGGACTTGGGCAGTGGTCACTTACCAGTCTTCATATTTTAGAAGTGAGTACTTTATAGCTAATATAGCAATTGTTGCCCATCTGCTGCCATTAATAAATTCCATTCCTTGGAAAACAGTGAGTGAATGTTATCTTGGGCTTTGATTAAATGACAGTAAAGGTGGGGGGGATATCATTGAATTTTACTTTGCTATTTGTACAATATTTGTACAATATGCCTAATAGTTATTGCCACAAACTAACCTCAAATTTGGAAGAATGTGTTACCTCCACCTAAGAACTTAGAGTGATGAAATACATCTGAGCCTCAGGACTGCTCTGCCTGAAGGACAGATTCAGTAAGAACAAGCTCCTCTGTATACACAGCCCCATGGATGGCCACTCTCATTTATTGTCTTTCAGGTGGCTTGAGGCAATGAACAAAGCAGCCCATCCTATCCACCAGGTATGATCCTTGCTTGGTACTTGTATTTGCTTTCATCATGTGTTTCTTTGCAGAGAGGAGAAGGAGCAAGCTCTGCCCACTGAGGAACATCCTAGGTCTGTTCTAAATGCTGAGGAAGTCGAAGGGTTTTGCTCAGATCCTGTAAAGGAGCTTTCAGTCCTGCTGTTCTTTTCATTTTCAGATGTTTGCATGACAGTCCTCCCAGTAAGCCTCAGGAAGGAGTCACAACTGGGGTGGAATTGGTGTTTTGCACAAAGCCAACCAAGAGTTCCCCCATGGTGACAAACTAACGCTGGTCATTTCATTTCACTTTCCAATATAAGACCTCAGTGATATCTTGGGATACTGCTGTTGTCCAAGCAGCTTATTAGAAAATGAATGTGTTTTATCTCCTCTATTCTGGATTTTGTTTTCACTTAACATTGATAATTGGGATGAGGCAATTGAGTTTGTACTATCAATGGAAAGAAAACTAAGTCCAAGAGAGATTGTATTATTGCAAAAAAATGAATGTGTTGTATTCAGATAAACATGCCTCATGCCCGTCTTTGTTTTGTACACACATTGAACCACTATTCTTGCATATTCACTATTCTTGCATATCCATGATCCCTAACCTTGGAGCAATGTATTTTTACTTTAGACTTAATCTACAGATTGTTAGTGATTTCCTAACATCAACAGGCAAGCCATCACTGCAGGCCCTAAGGAGGAGGAGCCCTCTTTCTGAGCTTGTTCTCATAGCACATACTGGGAAAACTGTTTTAATGCTCAGTTCTTTCATTTTTATGCTATAGCTATGATCTATAATGAGGTTAAGGATTTCCTTTAAATATGCTTATTCTTTCACAAAATACCATACATTTATTATCTTCTCTCCGTATTTTGACTCATATTTTAGGAAAAATTCATATTGCCGGGGCCTGAATGTACCTTGCCTTGTCACTGTCCTTTCTGAACAGTCACAAGCATCACTACAACAGCAGGATTTGTCTTTCATTTTACCTGGAACGCAACACTCTATGCACTCATGCATCTCTCCAGTGCATCATCCTAATGAGCTGAGATACTTTTAAGAGGTATCCGTTCTGCTAATGGACTTAGAGTGTCTGTAGCAAAGTGAAAAAATGAACAGCCAAACTCTCAGCAGGCACCCACTCCACAGCAGAGAAAGCAAGGCAGGAAGGAAGATCCTGTTTTGAAATCTTTTGCACCGCTTTGTTAAAACTAAAGGGCAAAAATAAAACCAAACAAAGAAAAGCTGGAAAGCACAAAAGGTCTGTGTTGGTGAAGAGATAAAGCCCTGTGCACCCAGCCTCAGGTCAGAGTTCTCAGAAAGCGCCTGTTTCCCAGGCCTGTGGAGTGAGGGTTGCCCTCCAGGTTAGAGGATCTCCGTTTATCATCAGCCTTCACAATCAGTGGCCAGTGACCGTGAGAGCCTAAGGCTTGAGCTGGCCTGGGGCACAGAGCATGTTGCTTTGCTCAAGGGGGGTTCAGATAAAGAAAAGCATGAACCAAGGGCTGCTATTAGTCATGGTGGACATACCAAGAATGTGCCTAGGAGGGCAATCCCTGTGATGTGTCAAACAGCAGATCAGGCCAACACTTACAAACGAGACATTAAAAGCTCTTCGCAGAGGTGCCTATTTCCATTTCCTTTCTATGTCCAATCTCCTGCTCTTTCACTGATATTCCTTTGATTTTTTTCAGAATACAATCGAAACCAAAGAAAAGTGGGGTATATACGGACTTGAAAAGGGAGACGTTTTCTATAGGCAATGAATAAATTTGAATTTTTGGATATAACTCAAGCAGTGAGATTATATTAGGAATAGAGCCATTTAGGTTAGTAGACTCCTTAAAGCCAAACAGACTTGATTTCCATGTCACTGGCTGTATAAGTCAAAGGCATTTGGTAGAAGATGACTACCCAGATGTCCTTGTGCTATCCCTGCAGAACCATGTCTGGGAAGATGTTACACTGCACAACAGTGGCCTCCCACCTCTAGCTATCAAAAGTCCAGAATGCCTGGGCCTTCTGCACCAGCTGGAGAGAAGCATAGACATGTGGGTCCAACACTATTGCATTCTCAAGGATGGCTGCTTATATTTCTACACTAGCATTCGTTCCACCCAGGCCTCAGGTAAGGAACCAATTCTCACTTGAAATTATTGTAATAACAATAACAATACAGATTCTTTAGCTTGACTGAGTCTTTCTAGGTCATGTGTGTACGTTTTACTAATTCGATTCTCCACAGAATATAAAGCATTACTGTTCTCATTTACAGAATGAAAGAAGCTGCAAAGTTTATATACCATGCTGACTAGTAAGTGATGAAGTAAGAGTTGTAACTGAAGTCAAAACAGCCGGGTAGACTTGACCCCTTACATTTGCTGTCTGAAAGTTAAAGCATAAGCCACTTGGGCTTTCCTCTGTGTGGGCCACTGCCAGAAGGTGCCTTCCACATTTAGGGTGGGTCTTCTCACCTCAACTAAGGAATCAAGAACATCCCTCACAAGGGCCTGCTCATGGGTTATTCAAGAGTCTTTCCAGTTGACAGTATTTACTACCACACTTCTCATGGGGGAAAAAAAAAAAAAAAAAGAATGATTATTCAGAGTTCTAATACCCATTTTTAATTCTTGTAAGAGGTGCTAAGGAATGATATTTAAACTACTCTAATCAGTAACTCCTGCTTTGCCTATATTGAAAAGCTCTGCTTAGCTCTAATGTTTTACAATGATGTATATGATCTTGTTCTTCTTGAGGTCAAAACATTGAACTAGACCTTGATACCATTTACAACAGGACTTCTCACACAGAAGGTTCTGGTTCCATTTGTGAGTCATCTAATCAGCATGGCCAGTTGTGAATATTTTTTAAAGCTACTGAATAGGATGTAATTAAATAAAAAACATGGAACAGAACAGAGGGATGGCTCAGTGAGTATGACCACAGTCTAAAAACCTAGAAAACATGGCATATCACAACACTTTACAATTCTTTTGTTCAGTTCCATGAAAACATGCACAGAACTGCATTTATTACATCTTCAAATTACAACTAAAAATTTAGAAAATACTGACAGATAAAAACCTTTTGTCTATGCCTGTTCAGATGATGAGTTTTATGTCAGTTATAGAACAAAAGTATAAAAAAGTAGTTACTGGTTTCAATTACTGTGACAGGCCTGCCATTCTGCTTCCTTCTTACATCAGACTTCCGTGATTACTTCTTCCTCTTGTCCTCTGACTAGCATCTGGGTTACTTTAGTGTTTTATAAATTTTACATTGTTTTTATTTTAGCTCACCGATTTCTTCTTTAGAGATGTGGGAGACCTCAGATGATATTACCTATTTCTGAAAGTATCTGTAGTTTTATTGGCATGACTTTTCTTTCACCAATCAACTAAAGTACTGTGAGGATGCTGAAGACAACAGGAAGCCAGAGAAAAAGATAAAAGTAGTATGGGGGGGGCAAAGTCAGCTGTCGAAAGTTACATAGCCCTGGTTTACTGTAAAAACCTTATCAGGTATTTACCCCACATATTCCTTTGAGCCGGGCACGTATACCTCTATTGTATAATGTGGGAGCTGGAGACAGAGCCTTTCAGTTCTCTGAAGGCATTCTTTTCCAAAGTGTCAAGGGAGATATTTGTCCTTTAGCAAAACACATTGCTGTCTCTCACATGCCTGCTAATATTAAGAGTATTTCAGAAGTCCCTTGGTCAAGGCCCTTTATGTAAGCCTGATGGCCCTTCTTTCTGTGTTTCTTTTTATCTCTCTCCAGCAAAAGCTAGAAGCAACAAATCATGACTGCTGACTGACTATTGTTCATTAATAAATCACATCAAGGTCTGTGTGCACTTCTCAGAAAAATATATTTGACATTATTTCAGCAAATAGGGCACATGATGCTTGCATGGTTCTTGCAACTAACAGTGTACCAAGTTGTTAATTACTCTTGCTAACCTCTTAACAAAGAGGGACTGACCCAGTGAAATCTTCTCAAATAAAGTATTTGGGTTATAATCACATGGTTTTACTGCCACTCATTTGTGCCCTACGAGTGAATAGAAAAATGGTTAGAAGACTTTGCTGTTTGTACCAGAATTTTTGTACATACTATTGTTTTATTTATTTAAATCAATTTACTTTTGACAACTTCATACATGTATAGAAAATATTCTTGTCATATCCCTCTCCCCTACCAACTCTTCCTCCTACTACCATATCCCCATCCTACTTTTTGTTGAGGATTTTGTTTTGTAACCCAGTGACTTTACCAGAGTTATCTCCTTGAGTTCAAAGCTATCTTTGAATATCTATCTGCAGCATAGATAACTCACCAGGAAAACACCACTGAAGACAATGACTTCTCTCTGAGCCCTCTTCAACTGCCTTTCACACCTCTGGGAGGGCTGAGGATCCCAGAATTCCTTCCTCATGTTTATTGTCTTGTGCTGGCCCCATGCAGGCCACCATGGCTGTTCTGGGTTCATGAGTACCACAGCCATGTCATGCCCATAAGACAGTTTTTCAGGGCACTCCCCCCTGTCATCTGGCTCTTAACATGCTTTGTATTACGTCTTCTCTAATGTCCCCTGAGCTCTGAAGGGAATGATATTGGTGTCCTGTTTAAGACTGAGCTCAGTCACTTTTCTCAACATCTTGACCAGCCATGAGTCACGGTATTAACTGCCATTCACTGCAAAGAGAAGCTTCTTTAATTAAGATGAGGACAGCACTAGTCTATGAATATAAGCATAAATATTTAGGAGGCAGCTTGACAACATATCCATTTAGCAAAAAAAGTAGTATTTTCATCCCTAGCTTTGCTAACATCCCTAGCTATGGGATGCTGACCAAGTTCATAGTGCCAAGTTCAAAATACCTCCTGAGTGGATCTCATTTTTTAGACAAAACATGCTATCTATTCTCAAAAACCTATAAAGAAGGAAAGTATTCACAACTGCTCAGACATGTATAAAAAGAAATCCCTCAAGAAGAAAGAAACCACAAACCAAAGCAGCAAAATACAATGCTGCACACCATTGCTTGGAACAGTAAAATAAAATTATAATGCATCTTTGAATCTCCCGTTATCCTGAATCATCTAGCAAATTGCTTAATCTAGTTCTAGTATATACCTAAAAAATAAAAACAGGGGCTGGAGAGATGGCTCAAAGGCTAAGAGCATTGCCTGCTCTTGCAGAGAACCCAGGCTCAAGTCCTAGTACCCTCATGGTATCTAAAAACCAATTCAAGTTCCAGGGGAATGCAATGGCCTGTCTGACTTCTGTGGGCATTGCATAACATGGATGCACTTATGTACATGCAGACAATACACTCATCCACATAAATAAAAAAATAAATAAAATATTTTTTAAAAGAAATAAAAACATATCTAGACAAAAACTTATTCAGGGAGCTGGAGAGATGGCCAAGCTTAACAGAGCACTGGCTGTTCTTGCAGAGGACCTGGGTTCAGCACCTACAACCCACATGGTGGCTATCAGCTATCTGTAACTCCAGTTCCAGGGAATCTGACACCCTCCACTCACCATGAGTAATCTCACTCACATACCTGGAGGGGAAATATTCATACACATGAAATAAAAATAAATAAAATTTTTAAAATTTGCTCATTACTTTTCATATCAATTTTATACATAATAGCCAAGAGTTGGAGAAAAATTAAATGAATATCAACTAGTGAACATGGAGATAAAATGTGTCTATACAATAGCATAGCATACTATAATGAAAAGGAATCAAGTATTGATGCAGAAGATAATATGGATTAAGCATGAAGACATTCACTAAGTGAAAGACAGTAGTCAAAGAAGACCATATGCTGTATTATTTGATTTACATTAAGTGCTACAGAAAAGGCAACTTTATGGAAATAGCAAGCAGGTATGGATGGCCTATAGCTGGAACAGCACAGCAGATAGAGAGTGACTGGTTAGGGAGATGGTGCCTTTTCTGATGTGATCAATATTATGGTGATGATTACATAGCCCTATGCACAAAGACCATTAACCTGTATGCACCCCTCCCATGGGTGAGTTATGTGGGTTATAAATTGTATTTCAATGAAGATGGAGAGGTCTATCCACCTCTCCATCTATCAGTTTATCTAAAAGAAAGATATTACCCTATTTAGGAAGCACCATATCACTGAGGCCTACTAAGGTGGAAAAAATATGTCCATTTCTGAAATGAATGTTTTCTCAAACAATGGTTCCAAAATGTAATTTTAGAATAAAAATAAAAAGATAATTTAATGCTGCTTTTGGTGGGGTGGTCTTTTTTCGACAGGTTCTCCCTGTAGCCCCAGCTGTCCTGGAACTCACTATGTAGACCAGGCTGGCCTTCAACTCACAGAGATCCTCTTGCTTCCCCCTCTCGGGTGCTTGGATTAAAGGTGTGTGCCACCATGCCTGACCTTAATGCTACTTTTTTAAGTCCTTCATAAAAATCACCATGCTTTCCCCCTTAACTTCTAAAGTTCAAAGCCCGTCTGTTCTACTTAAAAAGAAAAATTGCATCTTCCTCATATGCTATGTTGATGGTGATTATGACCAAAAGGAGAACAGTCTGTCATCAAGTTTTTCAAGTTTTCCTTTCACAATTCCTTATCAACATTGCAGAGTAGCCATCACACAGAGTGGTGAACTCCACGCAGTGCTTGCTGATATCTGGTAGTGGTTCTTCCATAGTGCGTAACACTACAGGGGCTCCTAGGGGGACCAGAGCAAGGGTGAGTAGAAGTGGGAACATTTTAAACATCCGTCATCACTGCTGCTAATATTTCCTAGAGTCTCTGCATGAGATTCAGGTTACCACAAAGTAAAAGAAACAGACAAGGGTGTTGATCTCCTAGACTGAGATCCTCACTACCCCCCACAAATGCAAACACAATTAGAAGGATGCAGCATACTTTATTACCACTATCATGGTTTCAAAGGACCATGGGAAGAAAATTTTTTTTTTTTTTTTTTGGTGTTTTTGAGACAGGGTCTCCCTGTAGCCCCAGCTGTCCTGGAACTCGCTCTGTAGACCAGGATGGCCTTGAACTCACAAAGATCGGCCTGCCTGTGCCTCCCAAGTGCTAGGACTAAAGGCGTGTGCCACCATTATTTTTATACTCAGTCATTTTCTCTTATTGTTAACTCAAGTTGGTATTTTCATTTCACCCTACATGTTCATACTTTAAATGAGCTCTGCATATATGAAAAGAACATGAGAGTCTGGGTTGGTTTTAGTAGCTGCTTGCAATCTTCATTTTGCAGGAAGGTTGTTTTCATGATTCTGCTCTAACAAATGCTATTTAATTTTCTTCTAATATCGTATTGTAGCTGTTACCTTTGATATTGAGATTTTCAATGAATTTCAAAAGCATATGTCCTGGTAAGGAAGCTATTCCAGGCACAGAGTGTTATTAAATACCAACCATGTGGTAAGATGGTTCAGTTGGAGACCAAGAAGTTCAATTCTATTACCAGTTGTGCTACTTGACACTAGTTAGTATGTAGTCTCAAAGTGCATGTTCTTTTGAAGCCAGTTCCGTCTCCTGCAAAATGGCACAGCTGAACGAGGACTTCTCACTCAAAATTTTCTTAGCACCTTTTCAGACACCATTTCCGCCTCATAATTTCTCCATTCTCACTCCCTGCTTCTTTTCTTTCACCCTGTGTAGGCGGCCTCTATCTTCAAGGATACAGGGTGAGTGAGCAGACTCATGGCTTCAAACAATCAGTGATTGAACTCAAGCCTCCATCGGAAGAGTTCAAGACTTTCTATTTCTGTGCAGAAAATAAAACAGAAAACCAACGGTAAGTCTTCCCATTCCTTTTTCTTTGTCATTCTTTTTTTTTTTTTATTCTCATATCTAATTTTTAGTATTTCTTGGAAAGATCCAAGCCTCTGGACCAAAATGAATACACACCAAAACTAACATAAAGTTTCTTTTAAAATTGCAAATAAAGTACTTATTCACATAATTTGTGGTACATATGTGTGTTTCTACTTTTCCGAACACTGTGAAATATTTACAAATTCCAAAGAAGCTTGTTCTTCCTGGCTTTTTCTATGACTGAGATTATACATTCTTTTCAAAGTGAAGAATAAACATTCTTTAGCAGATCTTAGCAAACCCAAACCCTGATTTTCCAACTTCTCATCTTCAGGTAAATCTATCCTTTCTTTGTAGTCTCCTTAGTTACTACTCCCTAGGATTTTTTTTTTCTTTCAGTTACTTTTCAGTGACTTCTTTAGAGATATTTTTTTCCTGAATTGAAAAGCAGTTTTTAACTCCTGCCAAGACCATGGATAACTCAGGCATCAGCACGAAACAAAACAAAACAAATTATAAAAATAAAACATCTAACACTGAAACCTGTAAATAATCCATAGATTCACTTTATTATTTACATTAGCATCTCTTATTTGTGCAAAACACAGATCTATTATTGACATCTTTTCACAAAGTTTATATTGAGTTGTCCATTTATCTTTAGTCAGTGGGTTTATTGTAAGCCACTGAAGGACATAAAATGTATCTCATCTGTGACATATTCAATCTTGGGTTGTCATTTACAAATGAACATTTAGTTCAAACGAGTCTGAAATAAAAGAGTAGTGAAGTTACTAAAGATAAGATTATGAGGCAGGAGGTACTAAGCCTCTTCCTCCCCCCCAACCCTGCTCCCCCAGATATCCCTACCCTTCATGTCTACATTCACCTGCTTCTTGACAATCTCCCACCTGAGCCAGACCCTTTGTTGTAACTACCTGAAAAAGAAAAGAGATATCACAAAGAAATTCTCAGAAAATTAAGAAAGCCAATGACCAGCTAAAAGTTTTTTTCCAGGGACATTTGTAAGAATTCAATACATTATTTTAACTCAAATAAATAAAACTCCAAATGTGGGATTTCAGAGAGCTCCATCAAATGATCAATTATGGAAGGGATCAGGGATCCCATAGGCCTTTCTCCACTATGTGAGCTTTATGTTTATTGGAAAGGAAGTGCTAGAGAAGAGAGAAGGTAGTGCTGCTACAGATTTTGCCGTAGTTTGATTCCTGGACATTCTGAGTGGCAGATAAAGATGGCAAGGCTCCAGCTAGCAGAGCAGAGACAGGGTCAGAGAACTGGAATTAAGTCCATTCTGACAAAATCTACCAGTTTCTCTACTATAGCAGGCTAAATAGTTGGACCTCACGGTAAATTCATAGGGGATTTTTTTCAAGTAAGAAATAAAATTGAGTCACTGAGAAATATTTCAAAGCTTAACAGTAGTGTAGAAAAATACATGAACTCTGGATCCACAGATACTCTGCTTACTCCTATTGCAAGTTTACAAAATGAAACAAATTGCATTCCCCACTCAGAACCACAAGTTGACTTCTTCTGTTTCTGAGACAGCCTGGCTAGTAACTGTTTTCATTATTACTGGTGTTAGGCGTCTAAAATAGCATCTGCCCTTTGCAGTAAGTGTTTTAGAAAATATTATCCGAAAGAATGAAAGCAGAAGAGGGGGAAAGAAAATTAATAAAAGGGTATGCTGAGAGATTTCTAGAATCTAAAAAAAGAAATATTTTGCCTATATGGCAATAGTTGATCATTATATGTTTGACCAACTAAACTTAAATAGGAACAACAACATGCTAATAGCAATAATTAAAACCAGATAGCTTCATTAATCACTATCTGTAAGTACCACACTGTCTTCTCAGCCCATCACTTTCATTAGTAAATCATTTCTACATTTGGTATTCTACCTCGCATTCAACTTAGAATCAGTAGAGCTTGAATATCTTACTAATTACAAACTAAATAACCAAGAGAAACAATTAGAAAAAAAATAAAGGATTTTTCCACATTTCACTCCCCCTAGAAGGCAACAAATACAAGTTTAATGATATGTTTTTTTGTTTTTTTGTTTTTTTCCTGCAGTTGGATTACAGCTTTGAAAATGTCCATCAAAAAATGGCTTCCACTGGACCAGGCTATACAAGAGTTTATGAATCGACCTCTAGAAGAGACTCGAATGTGAGGGAAGCTCTAATTAAAAAACAAAGGTTCCACGAAACTGTCTCCAATTCTAGGAAGAAATGAAACATTTCTTTTCAATGGTTTAAAATTTTCAAATATACCCTTACTATATTAAAATTTTGTGATAAGATTATAATTTTGCTTTTGTACCAACCCACTAACATCTAATATGATGTTCAAGTGTCCCACTTATATATTTCCATCTTGGACTGAGTAAGTTTGCATCAAAATAGACCAGGTCCCTTACTTCCATTTTCAAAAACATAAATAAACATTTATTTATTTCATTTTTGTTTTTCATAGTCATTGCTAGCTTTTTCATTTTGAGCTCTGGCTGTAGGCTTCCTAGCATATCCTTGGGCCTGATATATGACATTTCAGAAAATTAACATCATGGAAATGAGATGGCTTAAATGATAAGCAAATATTTCAGCTTAACAAGGTCACCTCTCTTGGGCTATCTTACAATAAACAGGCCTAAATGCTCCCCCAAGACTACACAAATGAAGGAAGTAATAGAAATTGTCAGAAAACAAATCAAATGAGGAATTAGACTGAGTCTAAGGAAGATGACTTAAGGCATGGATCTGAATTTATCTCACACTCCAGACCTGGAAAGTAAAATTTGGAGAAATTTGAAAGAGGCACTAAACACTGGCTTTATTTCTCAATGGAGCAATCTCCATGTTTTATCCAGGAGGTTGCAATGCATTTGTAAGTCCCATGTCCTCATTAATGAACATGGATCACAGATTTCATGTTCAGCTGTAAGAATCAAGTGCCCTGGACACTTGATTCATACACACATTACCAAAAGGGAAAGGACATCTATCTTTTTATGAGTAGTGTTTCTGAGCTATAATAACCTTACAGTTCAACTTGTCTTCCTTACAGATGAAGGGCAGAGATATGATCGCTAGCTGATATTCATAGAGGTGGTTCGTGGAAGATCTGAAGCTAACTGCAGGTCTCCATCTCCCCACCCAGTGCCTTTGCATTCATCCCTTTCCCATTCACTGTGCCTAGGAAGATATGGTATGGTTTCACAAAGTCATTAAAACCACTTATCAAATACTTCCAGACAAGAACTGAAGCAGTAAACCATACTTTTATTTCTTAAATCTCATGAAAAGAGCTCATGTTACTGTAAATTATAATCCTTACCAGACACCTCGAAGTGTAAAAAACATAACATTCATGTCATTATCATCCCTTTGCGAAAATGAACATGAAGTCCTCAAAAAAATTACTACAGATTGCCTTATTACTCTTCATAACTCAGATGAAGGAGGCTTGTGAGTGAGGATGTGCTACTTAGTTCACATATTAAGAGATACTATCTAAATGAATGCATGCCAAAAATGGCATGCTACAATACTCTGACCTATCTAATGCCATAATAAAAAAAAAATCAATTAACAACAACACAGTCCTCTGTTCCGAAATTGATCCTTTGTTCTTACAGTATCTACCAGGACAATAATGAGGTCTTTCAGCAGAATCATCAGTTATATTCATGTCAGAAACCTGAGGTTTGTACATCCGCTCCCCAGCGGTGCTTTCTGCCTCTCTGGAGTCCTGCCATGGAATGCACAAACTGTGCCGTTACCAGGCAGCCAGCTAGTGGCCACAGCCAACTGTAACACTGGCCTGGAGCTTTCCCCTGGAGGAGAAAAGCAAAAGCAAATACCTCAGTAAAATATGAATACAGTGCTCTCTGAATCAAGCATTCATGTAAATTGCTTGAAAGCGAATTCAGTCAACCTTCAAAGTTCTACTGTTCTTCTTCTTGGAAGGTTCTAGTGTTCTTAATAATCCTGAGGGTTAAGAAAAAAATATGTCCTTGTGAGCACTTTCATGCAAAGAAGGTTCTTAGCTTCTTCATGATTCTCCAAGAGGAAATGTGACTTTAAAAAAAGTCAAAATGCTTTTTAGTTCTCAGATTAAGAACATTTTCTAAGCCATCAGGTTTGCATCCAATAGATATCAGCAGAATGGAAGAGTACAAGACCAGTGCTCTTCATCTTCAGTATCTGACTGAACATTTTAGGCTCAGCCTTTTGGCAAATCATTCCTCATATGCCCAATAGTCAGCCAGTCAGTAAAACTTTAAGCAGATATCCTTCACCACACTGACTGCCACCAGCCTACTACCATCAAGGAAATTCAGAAAAGATACTCTGACCACACACTGTGCAGCCAGTGAATAGGTCTGAGTTCCAATTCTAGCTCTGCCTCTTTGGGGCTATAACCTCAGGAGGTTACTTGAACTTTCTTTGATTTCATATTCTCATCTATATGTGAGGTAGTACCTTTCTCAAGTGTTTAGGAAAATTCAATAAATTTAACCTTGTATGCAAAGTTTTAGAAAAGTATATGGTCCCTGTAGACTCTGAGCACAAATTTCAATATTGTTTGCAACAACTGGTCGGTCATCTTATACGCAGACCTCACATCTCTGTGAACAGCTTCACAAAACTACATCCTTTCTTCCAAGAATGTGAAGATGGAAAGGACACAGACTCGATCCATCATGAATCTACCTAGAGATGATTTAACAAACTTTGCTTGCTGGTCTCACAGCATGGCCACATCTAGAAGCCAAATGACTGGCCTACAATTACCAAAACTCATTGGTAATCTTATTTTTCATTAGCATCTCTACCAACCCAAACTGATTTCCAAAATATGTTTGCAAGTTTCCTGAATGAGCTGCACAATGCTGGCAACACTCATTTTTGTTCTACTCTTGTTGACAATGTGCACACTTTAGGAAATAATCACTAGGCTGTTCTATGCTCAGATATAGAAACTATATTCAGTGAAGACAAATAAATACACATTTCAAATACACCAGTTTGTTTCTTAATAAGGGATGCTAAAATTCAATAGGTCGACTTCCTTATTTATCTTATCCACAGAGTCTGGAAACATTAGACAGAAAATACTTTCTCCACAGAGATTACAGTAGAATTGTACATTCCATTTGAGTGCACACAGCAACTGCATGACATTCTTCTCAATGACGTGTCAACATTAGAATGTAAAAGCTTATCAAATTAGAGAATAATTTCTTTTTCTAAAAGTGACCACCATATTCTTAAAATAAATTTACACCATTCACAGATATACACACAAATCACATTTGCACATACATAGGTTAATATTAATTCATATTTTTCATGTTTTCAAGTCTTCCTTTACAGAACAGAATCTAGTCTTGAGCAGATAATTTTGTTTTGGTCTTTTCAAGACAGGGTCTCCCTGTAGCCCCAGCTGTCCTGGAACTCACTCTGTAGACCAGGCTGGCCTTGAACTCACAAAGATCCACCTGCCTCGGCCTCCCGAGTGCTAGGATTAAAGGCATGTGCCACCATGCCCAGCTTGAGCAGATAATTTTTGTTCCAGTGACATCTTCAGAGGTGATTAGTCCAAAGGAGATAAAACCCAGGATACATAAATAAGTTTTAAAAATATTATATCAAGCTATTTGATCAAACTTTTGTGTTTTTTTTTTTTTGTTTGTTTTCGTCTTTACGAGACAGGGTTTCCCTGTAGCCCCTGCTTGCCTGGAACTCACTATGTAGAGCCTCTGCCTCCCTAGTGCTTGGACTAAAGGTGTGTGCTACCAAGCCTAGCATTTTTCAATCTTTTGAAGCAGAACAGAAGGATGTTTGTAGTTATTATTTTCATGCCCTCAGAGATTAAGAAATATGTGTATATTGCTAGATATATATCCTGAAGCTGTCACAGTGTTCAGTATACATTAAGCAATTAATATTCATCAAGTAAAAAGATAAATGAATGAATTCCATTTGCCAATATGATCACAGAAGAAATTTGGATCTGCTACTTTGAATTTGCACTTGCTTCATTTTTCTCTCTTCTTTAGGTTGACTTTAGTTGTTACGGAGCATGAATGCATGAATCATGAGTCTTAAATTTGAGAGAAGTCGGGGCTGGAGAGATGGCCTTGTGGTTAAGAGCACTGACTGCTCTTTCAGAGGACCCAGGTTCAATCCCCAGCACCCACATAGAGGCTGAGAACCATCTTTAACTCCAGTTCCAGGGGAATCCGACACCCTCTTCTGACCTCCGTGGCATTGTAAAACAGGGGTGCACAAACCTACATGCAGACAGTACATTCATACACATACAAAAATAAATAAAATTGTTTTTTAAAAATTCAGAGAATTTGTAATGCCTTATCAGCATCCTCAAACCAATATTGCCTAATCTCCAAATTCATAAAATACATGGGCAGAGGTTAGGACAATGAGTCTTTCCAGCAATCATGTCTATATTCAATATGTCATGATTACTCTCTGTATCAGCAGTAAGAGCAATGCCATGTCCAGCAAAGACATATAGGAGACCCAGTTGGATAAAGGTAATTTTTCTTTATCAATGTTGAAAGATAGGAGCCTTCATAGTCCACCCATCCCCTCTAATATTTGAATGCTGAGTCACTTAGCATGCATAATAGGAGTCTGGAACTGTAAGCCAAAATAAACCCTCCCTTTCTCATGTGGTTTTTGCAAGCCAAAATAAACCCTCCCTTTCTCATGTGGTTTTTGCCAGATATTTTGTTGCAGCAAGACAAGTGACAGCTTTGAAAACTGAATATAACACTGGTGTGCTCTTGTGATCCCAGAACTTAAGAAAGGTAGACAGGTAGATTCCTAGGGCTTGCTGGCCAGCTAACGAAGCCTAATTTGGGAGTGAGTACTAAGCCAATGAGAAAACTGCTCCAAAAAATGAAGATAGACAGTATAGGCCATTTCTGGGCCTAATTAGGAGGGTGTGTAGTGGTTTCCTGACACTGGAAACACCCCACCCTCACACTTATTGGCTGAATTCTCCTGACCTTTACAGTAATTGGATGTGCTCCGGTATCCTTTCTGCTGACTGGTGGAAGCCCTCTATATTAGCTGTACCACAAATAAAGCTTTTGAGTTTTGCCCCTTTGCTCCCAGAGTGGCATTTTCTCTGTTGCACTTACCCTCAGTAAAGTGTGGACCAACTGCCCATCAGAGAAGGCACACAGACAGTACCTGAGGAACAACCCCTAAGGTTGCACAAGTACATCTGTTCACACATAAACATAGACACAAAGAAATGAACATTGTTCTAGTGCTGAGGTCCTAAATGTTTTTCCAAGTGTACAATTCCTAAATGAAATTAACATTAGAGCATACACCATCACTCAATTTTGTGATTAACATGTTTCTTTCATAATTCTAAAACTCATTTTAATGCTTTAAAAATAAAAATATGAGCCGGGCGTGGTGGCGCACGCCTTTAATCCTAGCACTTGGGAGGCAGAGGCAGGTGGATCTTTGTGAGTTCAAGGCCAGCCTGGTCTACAGAGTGAGTTCCAGGACAGCTGGGGCTAGGGGGAGACCCTGTCTCAAAAAGACAAAAAAGTAAAATAAAAATAAAAATAAAATATGAGCCGGACATAGTGGTGCACAACTTTAATCTCAGCGCTTGGGAGGCAGAGGCGGGTAGATTTCTGTGAGTTCAAGGCCAGCCTGGTCTACATGGAGAGTTCCAGAACAGCTGGGGCTACAGGGAGACCCTGTCTCAAAAAGACCAAAAAATTAAAATTTAATAAAATATGATACATTTACATAACATATCATTTATATTACCAAATTCCTAAGTGATGATTTCATAGAGAAGAACTAATGGTCATAAATATATTCTGACTTCAATTTATTCCTTTGACTTTACCCTTGATGCAGGACAAGGAATAGCTTAGGGTAGTAATATATTTCATAGTAAATCACTTTTTCTTTACAGCTATTTGGCTCCATTGACCACTGCCAATAATGATGAGCTTTCAGCAAGTCAGAAGTTTGAATTAGCTTTAATTTCCTCTAAGCCTTCAACTTTCACCTCTAAAATCCAGTCAATTTTCTCAAAAATATTTTTTAAAATTCTGTGAATACAAAGATAATTCAAAGCACAAATCCTAAACTCACAGGTCAACTATGTTATATACAAAGAATATCCAATCCACTCTTTTGTGATATTGTAAAATTCCTATTTTGTGGTAGAACAGAGACATAAAAAAGGCAAATGGCTTGCTGAGATTATTTTTTTATAAAAAAAAAAAAAAAAAGACAAGTGAATACCCATCCCAGATAGTAAAGAACAGTGAGACTATAACTATCTTAAAAATAAAATGAGGGACTGGAGAGATAGCCTAGCGGTTAAGAGCACCGACGCTCTTGCAGAGGACCCGGGTTCGATCCCCAGCACCCACATGGCGGCTAAGAACCGTCTGTAACTCCAATTCCAGGAGAACTCCAGTTCCAGGGGAGTCTGAGACCCTCTTCTGACCTCCGCGGCATTGCACAACACGGGTGCACAGACCTGCATGCAGACAGTACATTCATACACATACAAAGATAAAATAAAATAAAATAAAATAAAATGAAAAGATCACCATCAAAACCTATAAAGAAGTGGCCATGGCTGGCTATGTACAGGGTGCATGCAATAGAGCAGGAGGAGAAAGCTTTAAGGTAACCACTTCATTGGTGTTCCAATATTACTTTCTTTTGGTCTTTTTTGAGACAATGTCTCCTTGTAGCCTCAGCTGGCCTGGCACTTTCTATTTAGGCCAGGCTGCCCTTGCAAAGAAATCCACCTGCTTCTGCCTCCCTTGTGCCACCATGCCTGGCTCAACTGAAATGAATCATTTTCTAAACTTTGACTTTCAAGAGAAGTAAACAAGTCTATTGAAACCTGAAAGATCTAGTTTTCTGAAAACAATGGAATTAGAGATTCTAGTTCTCATATCAACACAGAAAGACAGTGACATTGGTGACAAAGAATTATTTTTTTTAGATTTTAAAAATTTTTTTATTTATTTTTTATGTGTATGAATGTACTGTCTGCATGTAGGTTTGTGCACCCGTGTCATGCAATGCCTCAGAGGTCAGAAGAAGGTGTTGGATTCCCCTGAAACTGGAGTTAAAGATGGTTCTCAGCCACCATGTGGATGCTGGGGATCGAATCAGGGTCCTCTGCAAGAACAGTCGGCACTCTTAACCACTAGGCCATCTCTCCAGCCCCAGGTGACAAAGATTTATTTTAAAAATCCACTGACACAGCAAGGAACTCCAGTAAAATAAGAAAAATGGACAAGGAAGAGAAGCAATAGGGGCCACAAAGAGCCTGAGATTTTTTTTTTTTTATTCTCTGTCAAAGAACAGACATTGGTTCATGAACATAGAACTATTAAAAGGTAGAACTTAGTCAAAAAATGGTAAATTCTTGTTACATCTTAAGAAAATGGTCTTTTAAGGGAATAATGACTAAATCAAAGGAAGCAAGACTTACATCATGCAAATGGCTATATTACTTTATAAGGTATCCACATGTTAATTTTTCCAAAAATCAATAGGCCAGTAAGCTATTGCATGGACATTTTTCTATAATGACACTAAGAAGCAGTGGCAAAAATAAATAAATAAATAAATAAATAAATAAACAAAATACTCCAAATTTGGGGTAGAATAGATTCTCCTGGCCCCAAATGATGACTAGGTTGTGCTTGCCTGAAATACAAATGATAAGAAATATTGCAAGTTCAGGTGTCGCTGCAGGAGAATGTGATAAATAGTACATGTGTGGTTCCAAGTAGAAATCAGCCTCTCTCCCATGAAATAGGAGCAAAAGGACAAAAATGACTTGATTACATAGAAAGAAAGTAAATTTCAGCATTTTATTACTTAAAAAGTGCTTCCTTTTTTTTTTTTTTTTTGTTTGGTCTTGTCGAGACAGGTCTCCCCGTCTACGAGCCCAGCTTGCCTGGAAACTCACTCTGTAGACCAGGCTGGCCGTTGAACGTCCACAAGATCCACCCGCTCTGCCTGCTCAAGTGCTAGATTAAAGGTGGGGCGCCACCACGCCCGAGGCTTTTTTTTTTTTTTTAAGTGCGTTCCAAACTTTGAAATCCATCCAACTAAAGAAGGATGCCTTGCAGAGCAATAAGGCCAAGAAGGATAGAAAAGGAGTACTAATTGGGAAAAGAGGAAGTCAAACTATCCCTATTGTGATATATATGATTGTTTTACTTAAGATGCAAAATCAAAGCACCAGAAACTCCTAGAAACGATTAACAGCTGCAGCAAGAGGGCAGGGAGTACAAAATTAACCCCTGGTAAAAATCAATGGCCGTTTCTTACACCAAGAACAACGCAAACTGGAGAAGGAATTAAAGAGACCTTACCACTCCACCAATAAGCCTCAAAAACAATAAGATACCTAGGAAAGCAAACCTAACCAAAGACACACAAACCCTTACAAAAAGTGTAAACCCTTAAAGAAAGGAAATGAAGAAGACGCTCAGAAGATGGAAAACCTCCCATGCTCATGGATGGGAAAAATAACATTGTAAAAATGTCCTGTGTACCAACTCTTGTAAGATTGTAACACATCCCAATCAAAATCCCCAAGAGTTTTCTCACAGGCTTGGAAAAAAAAAAAAAACTCCTTAAATTCATGGGAAAAAACAAGACCCGAAAACCAAAACACCCTGAGTGAAAAGAAGCTACCAGGGGGAGATCATTATAACACACAACTTCAAACTATACGTACAGGCTAAGTAAAAAAAACGAAAACTTGGCAAAAAAACAAAAACCCAGAAACTGTTGACCATGAACAAAACCGAAATCCAAATCTGAGCACATACAATTTCAGCATCTCATATGTGACAAGGGGCCAAGAAGACACAATGGAGAAAAGAACAAGCACTCTTCAGTAAATGTGTTGGCAAAACTGATCACCACTGTAGAAGAATGAAATTAACCACCTAACCTCTCGCCCTGTACAAAATCAACTCAGAGGATTAAAAGACTTCAACGGAAACCCCAAACTCTGAAGGTGAAATAGAAGAAAAAGTTGGCAGCAGGAAAGAGATAAGCATAGGAAAGACTTCCTAATCAGACCAGCAGCTGCAAGAATTAAGGTCGACAATTGACAAAATGGGACCATCACAACTCAAAAGCTTCTGTACATCAAAAGAAACAACAAGGAAAGTGAAAGAGAAATCCCACAGTGTGGAGAAAACCTCAACTGCAAGATACATCTGAAAACAGCATTGATTTCCAAGAATATTAAACACTCAAAAAACAAAGAAAAAAAAAACAAATGACCACGCAATAGATGGAGCAAAGAACGAACAGAGACTTTCAGAGGAGATTAGAGATGTCTGAAAACCCTAAGAACTGTTCAACATCACACTATCATAAAAGAATGCAAATGAAAACCACTGTTAAAGTATCTCTTACTCCAATAGACGGCCTAGAATCAAAGAAAACAAATGATACAAATGCGGAGAGTTGTGGGAAAGGGAACACATCCTCCACGCTGGTGGGAATGTGCAAAATCGTGCAGCCACTATGGAAACAGGGTGGAAACCCTTGGAAGACTTGGAATGACTTGCCACCCGACCCAGCCTACCACTCCTGGGCATTGTACCCTCAAGACTCGATCGCCACCACAAGATACATCACGGGGCCATGTTAGTGCAGCCTCTCTCACAATAGCAAGGCGATGGAACCAACCTAAATGCCCTCAACTGACGAGTGGATAGAGAAAGAATGGTGGTAGCATCTACAACAATGGAGTTCTAAGCGCAGTAAAAAAAGACGAACACAACAGCCTGCAGAAATGGCTGGAGCTAGAGGACATCATGCTAGAGTAAGTACACAGTCCCAGAAAACAAACGACAAATGTATCCTCATCTGTGATCTAGTGCCAAATTACCGTTGTAAGTATGTCTGTGTGGGGCCCCCTGAGCTTTTGACAAAGGCAGTTGGGGGTAAATGCATTTTGGAACACAACAACAAAAATAAAAACAGAAAAGACTGCATCAAAGAACTGACTGAAACAGTGAACTTCTGCTCAAAACAGTCAACTTCCCCATGGAAAATATTGAGAAAGACTAAGAGATGAAAAGCATGTTTGGCAGAATGCATGAGCTCTGGCGGGGTGGGGGAATGGGCGGGAACACGGGTCTAGATTTGTTAAAAATAAATAAATAAATAAATAAATAAATTTATGTGAAAAAAAAAAAGGATGCCTCTGAAGGGAATGAGGTTCTTAAGGCAGAAGGAACTAAGATGCATAGAGTAAATCACTATCAATCAACGTTCTCTTAGCTAGAACACTTCATCCATGCATAGTTTAAAATCTTGAAAACAAAACGCATTGTGGACTCCCAGCTTCCTGCTACATGTCCACATGACCTAGAGATTGAAGGCCAGTAGTACTCTTTATGAAACTGGGTGCACCAGAGTTTGGTCCATATACATTCATGATTATAATGTTTTCTTGGTTGATTGTTCCATTGATCACAATGAAGTGAAGTTCTTTACTCTTCTAAAGTAATTTTAGTTCAAAGTCTATTTTATTTGATATGAGGATAGCTTGTTTCTTGGTGTCATTTGCTTGGATTATTTTTTTTATCCTTTCACTCCATGGTGTTGCCTGCCCTTGAAAGTAAGAAGAGTTTCTTGTAGACAACAAAAAGGATTTTTATTTCTTAATCTATTCAACTAGCCTATGTCTTTTGATTTGAAAACGAAGGCCATCGATGTTTAGTTATTATTGAAAGATGTGTATTGGTTACTATCATTTTATTCTGTTTGTGTTCTTTGTCCTATTTTGTGATTCACTTTTTAGCTTCATTTTTTTTTATTTCCTAGCCTCTTGGATATTGTTATTCTTTCCTTCAGTCCTTTTTTGTTTGTTTGTTTCAGTATTCTCTGTTGGTTTGGTGGAGATGAATTCTATCAATCTACTTATATCATGGAAGTTTTTCTTTCCCCTTCTACTATGGTGTGTTTGGTTGGGTAAAGAAGCCTGGGTTGTCATCTGTAACCATTTGGAAATTGCAATACATTGTCCCTGGTTCGTCTGGATTTTAAAGTTTACATTGAAAAGTCAGCTGTTATTTTGGTGTATTTTCCTTTATATGTAATACCTTTTCCTCTTGCAGCTTTCAGTACCCTTTCTTTGTTCTGTATGTTCAGTGTTTTTGCTATGACATGACATGGGGAGCTTCTTTTCTAACCCTATTCCATAATGACACCTGAGCCATGAGGAGAGACGTGTGACATCCATGTTGCATTTGGGGCTGAGCATTTGACAGTTTCTTATTCTCTCCACATTGTCCAGTTGTGGCTCATTGTGAACCTCCCTTCTATTGCAAAAAGAACCTTCTTGATGAGGCTTGAGAGGTGCACTAACTTATAAACTTCATAATTTAATTTTTATTAATAGCTGAATAATACCCCATGTAGTGAAACACATTTTTGTTAACTATTCATCTGTAAATATACATCTAAGTTGTTTCAATTACCTGCTATTGTGAATAAATTAGCACTGAACATGGATAGACATTTACCTCTGTAGTAAGATACAGAGCCCTTCAGGTATATGCCCAAGAATGGTGTTCTCATTTGCCTTCAATTGCTGGAACAAAACACTATAACCAATACCAAATTCAGGAGGAAGGGGTTTATTTGGCTAACATTTCCCAGGTCATAGTACATCACTGAGGGAGCCCAAGGTAGGAACTCATGGTAGGAACCTGGAGTCAGGAACTGAAGCACAGGCCATGGAGGAAGCTGCTTACTGGCTTATTTCCCTGGCCTGTGCTCAACCTGCTATATTATACAATACAGGACCACCTGTCCAGGGACAGCACCACCCACAGTGGGCTGGGTCTTCCTACATCACTCAACAATCAAAAATAAATGCCCCACAGACATGGCTACAGGCCAGTCCAATGAAGAAAATTCCCCAATTAAGGCTTCCTCAACCCAGGTGTATCAAGGTGACAAATAAAGCTATCCAGCACAATTGACCCCTTATCAACTTGACTCCTTATTAAACTACAACCTTTCCATTTCTTATCCCCTACATGATGTTAACATTAAAACACCAGACAGTACAACCTTAAAAGTCCCACAGTTCTTAAAAACAATCAAACACTAAAAATTCAAAGTCTCTTTTAAGAGGTCTTTTAACTGTGGTCTCCTGGAAAATCCAAAACAAGAGAAGTACTGTCTTATTTCAAAAGGGAAGAATCAAACACATTTAAGCAAAATCAAAGTCCAGAAAAGTAGCTCAAGGCTGAACATCTAGGACTCACAATCTTCTGGGCTCCAAAAGTTTTCAGCAGCTCCACTTCTCTGGCTCTGCCATCCACACAACACAAACTCATCTCAAAGGTGCAGGACAGCTACATTCCACACAGGCTGCTGCCCTTGGTGGTCATCACATGCATGGTCCTGGCATCTCCAAAATTAGTGTCTCCACTGAAACTGAGGCTTCACCTTCACCAATAGGCTGGCTTGGCCTCTTGGAGAGCAAAGCCTCAGATTCTCTCCATGACCCCTTCAATCTTGGGAGTGTTCACTGCAACTGAGTCTGTACTATCACCAGTGGACTTTTCTAGCCTCTTTGGGCAAGTAGCCTCAGCTTCCCCCTGTGACACCTTCAAGCTTTCAACACCAGAACCATGCAGGAGACTCTTAAACATTACCAAGTCCTGATTCTGGCTTGAGATGGAGGCTCAGGCCCTCTCTGGACCACAGTTTCTGTGTGTTGACCCTGAGGAAATACTTCCTAGAAATTTTACCTTAATGATTCTGGTCTCTTGTTACTTACAGCTGATTTTTCATCCCCAGCTAACCAGCATAAATTGTCCCAGTAAAACAAAGGTTTCACTTCAGGTTCTGATCTCTCTTCTTTTTTTTTTTTGGTCTTTTTGAGACAAGGTCTCCCTGTAGCCCCAGCTGTCCTGGAATTCGCTCTGTAGACCAGGCCGGCCTTGAACTCACAAAGATCCGCCTGCCTCTGCCTCCCAAGTGCTAGGACTAAAGGTGTGCGCCACCATGCCCGGCCTGATCTCTTCTTAATAACAGCTGATTCTTCAGCCCCAGCCAACCAGAACCCACAAATTCTCAATTCTAAATGAGGGTATTATTTGCTGTACAGAATTTTTTTAGTTTCAGGAGGTCCCATTTGTCAATTGCTGGGTGTAATGCCTGTGCAACCAACATCCTGTTCAGGAAGTCCTTTCTTGCACCTAAAAGTGCCAGTGTATTCCCTACTTTCTCCCATATGACATTAAAGGTACAAACACGCCAGCATTCACACACATAAATGAACACATACACATCTTACACAGAGAGATGATGAAGAATTATACTAAGTCCATAAACTTGTAACCAGCAATACATGAATGTATGGATATTTTTAACATGGTTAACAACTAGAAACAACTATCAGCTGTTATTAGAATTTTAATGTTAGCTACTATGATTTTATTTCATGGCTGAAAATAAAGAAAATTTGCATAGAAAGTAATGTTTCGTCGCCAGACGTGGTGGCACACGGCTTTAATCCTAGTGCTTGGGAGGCAGAGGCAGGCAGATCTTTGTGAGTTCAAGGCCAGCCTGGTCTGTGGAGTGAGTTCCAGGACAGCTGGGGCTACAGGGAGACCCTGTCTTGAAAAGACCAAAAAAAAAAGTAATGTTTCTTTTTGTTTTGTTTTTGGCTGGAATTTGCTTTGTAGAACAGGCTAGACTTGAACTCACAGAGAATGCTTGGATTAAAGGCAGGTATTGCTGGCCACCAATAAAGTTCTGGTCAGGGGAGAAACTGAATAAGTTTTCTGTTCATGAAGACCCAAGAAAAATCCTTTAACCCGGAGTGAATGTTGAAAAGAAGTTGAAAAGGCATCTTCTATAAATTTTTGAGAAGTGGTAATTATAGCAGGTAAGAGCAAGAAAAGAGGAACTTGTCACATACCAACATTCCTGGAAGCCGACTGCTGGGGACTGTTCAGGAAAATGTGTGCAGATGGAGAGACATAAATAGAAGTGTCTCATTAAAAATAACACAGAAAGAAAAACAAACAGAACACTATTTTGCTGCTTAGATCTCATACTGTAGTTGAATGTTGGTTGATGTGATTTCTTATTTTTTAGTCTTTCTTGAGACAGGCCAGCTGGGGCTATAGTCTTTCTTGAGACTATACCCATAGCTGGACTGGAATTTGTTATGTAGACCAGATTGGCCTTGATATCACAGAGATTTTCCTGACTCTGAAGTGATTTCATTCATAGAGAAGAGACAGGGTCTCACTATAGCCCCAGCTGGCCTGGAATTTTTTATGTAGACCAGGCTGGCCGTAATCTCAAGGATATTTCCCTGACTCTAGTGCTGGGACTAAGGGGGTGTGCCACCACACCTGGCAGTGTTTGAAGTAATTTTTAAGACTTCTTTGTTGATTTAATTTGCAGAAGACAACATCAATCAATTCTCAAGTTGAACAGGAGTCAGTGGAATAATATTTCCTTAAGTTTTAACTTCATTTTAATAATAATTTTTTGTTTTGTTTTGGGGGGTTAGCTTCTTTAGTTTTTTAATTTATTTTTTATTGTTATTAAACTTTTTCCATACATCATACATTTTAATAATATTTTATTTGTTTTTTGAGAATTTCATACATATGTACATTGTATTCTTAAAATATCCACCATTACCCCATCCAACTCCACCCAGGACCCTCCTAATACATCCTCTACTCAACTTCATGTCACCTTTAAAATTTTCAAGTCTCACTGGATCCAGTTGAGTACACTCAATGCTGCCCATATCTGTGTGGGTGTGGAGTATCCTGCCTGATCATGGGTCACCTGCCAGTGACTACATTGCCAAAGAAAAATGATTCACTCCCAGCAGCCTTGGGAGCCTCTCCCTTTTCCACACTGGAATTTTGACTGGATTGATCCTGTACAGGTCTTGTGTGGGTCACCACAGTTACTATTGAGCTCATGAGTGTAACAACCATCATGTTCAAAAGACATTTCCCAGCACTCCACCTCATCCTTCACCTTCATTTCTTACTTTACTTCAGTATTCTCACTGAGTCCTGTTTTCCCAGGAGACAAATGATAAGCATCACAGAAACAATGCTATGAGGTGATTTGCAAAAGTTAAGGAAGTGTGATGGCTAATCTTGCTTGTCAGTTTTACTGGATCTGGAACCAACTAGAAGCAAGGGAATGTATATTCCTGTGAAGGACTTTCTTGATCAAATTATTTGAAGTGGAAAAACCTACCCTAAATGAGGGTAGCACCTTCTGATAAAAGCCCAGATAAAATGACATGGAAGAAGGAAACTTGGTTTTTTGCCTGCTTACCTTCATTCATGTTGGCAAGTTCATCTATCCTGATGCTGCCACTACTGCATTCCTTCACTGAATCTAGAACCAGCTTCTTCAGGTTTCCAACATAGACTGAAGACCTCCATGCCTACAGTGCCAGATTAGGACTGCTGAGACATCCAGCATGATGGTGTAAGTCAGCTATTGTTGGACTGTCCAGACAAGTTAATCCAATAAATCCCCCTTTAATACAAATTCATTATATCAGTTCTATTCTTCTAGAGAACTCTGAAAAATAAATGCTAATTTTTTCTAAATCCCAAATACACATAAAATTTCCAAGTGATATACAAAGAAATTTACTTCCAAATCATAAACTGTCAATATTCAAATACCTTAATCAATATTTCCTACAAAGAGCATTCTACTACACAGTGTCATGGAATCTTTCAAATCAGGAAGTTTAACATTGATGGATTACCGATTCCTATTCTTCAGGTCCTGTTCAACAGCTGTTCTACTAATGTTCTTTATAGGATCCATTTCAAAAATCACATGTTGTATAGTTTGAAGTCTGGTGTAGAGATCCCCCCCCCCATATTGCTCTTTTCACTCAGGGTTGTTTTGACTGTTCGGGGTCTTTCGTTTTTCCAAATGAAATTAAGGACTTTTTTTCCCAAGCCTGTGAAGAAACTCTTGGGGATTTTAATTGGGATCATGTTGAATGTCTATATTAATTTGGGTAGAATGTCATTTTTCTATATTAATTTTCCCAATCCATGAGCATGGGAGGTTTTTCCATCTTCTGATGTCTTCAATTTCCTTCTTCAAGGGTTTAAAATTTTTGTTGTAGAGATCTTTGGTGTCTTTGGTTAGGTTTGTTCCTAGGTATTTTATTGTTTTTGAGGCTACTGTGAGTGGGAAGGTCTCCTTGTAGTCCTTCAGTTGCTTGTTGTTGGTGTAAAGAAAGGCTACTGAATTTTCTAGGTTAATTTTATATCCTGCCACTTTACTGAAGCTCTTAATCGTTTCTAGGAGGTTTCTGGTGGAATTTTTAGCATCCCTTAAGTAAAAAATCATATCATCAGCAAAAAGGGATAGCTTGACTTCCTCTTTTCCAATTAGTACTCCTTTAATTTCCTTTTCTTGCCTTGTTGCCCTAGCAAGTGTTTCAAGCACTATATTGAAGAGGAGTGGTGACAGAATGCAGTCTTGCCAAGTTCCTACCTTTAAAGGGAATGCTTCTGTCATTTCCCATTTTAGGATGATATTGGCTGTGGGTTTCCTGTACATGGCTTTGATTACATTGAGGAATGATCCATCCAATCAATTCCCTCTAGGACTTTAAGCATGAAGGGATGCTGGATTTTGTCAAAGTCTTTTTCTGCAACAATTGAGATGACAGTGTGGGTTTTGTCTTTCAGTCCATTTATATGCTTGATGATTTTATTGATTTTTTGTATGTTGAACCATCTCTGCATTTCTGGTATGAATCCAACTTGGTCATGATGGATGATATTCTTGATGTGGGTCTGTAAGCGATTTGCCAGTATCCTGTTTAGAATTTTGGCATCTGTTTTCATTAGGTGTGGGAATGGAACTTTGTGTGTGGCTTGAAGCAAGAAATTGTAAGACCTGTCTTGGGAGGTCTCCCGTTATCTGATATCTCTCGGGGTTTCCAGAGTTATCTGTAGCCAGAAGATTTGGGATATTACAATGATTCTTGCTTCGCCCTATCTCTGCAAAGTTCCAGGCCCATTCCTTTGAGGCATTGAGCAGAATGTCACACCTCTAGTTACCTGTTGCACAAACCGGAGTTCAGCAGCCCTGGATTAGAACTAAGTTGGCTCACCCCTCTCTTCTGCCTGCTCCCCACTTCCTTGCCCAAAGCACAGTAGTCTTGAATATATAGACCTCACTGACAGTAAATAGAGTTCCTATCCTCCCCAGTTCTCCATGCGTGTGTGAGTCTGCTTATTTTTCCTATGGGTGTTCTCTGATGGTATTCCCTCCCCCCTTCTTGCAGGAGCAAAGCCCAGAGACTGCCAGCCTGCAGGCAGGAGGCAAGTCCTGGAGCTGAGCCAAGAAGGGAAGTACAGCTTGTGGAAGGCAGTCACAGGTGACTCAAAGACACCTCACCCAACAATTAGAGAGATGGGTCTATAGTTCTCCTTTTTGGTTGTATCTTTGCCTGGTCTTGGTAATAGAGTGATGCTGGCTTCATAGGAATTTGGGAGAATTCCCTCTGTTTGTATCTTCTAAACAATTTGAGTAATAATGGCTGTAAGTCTTTTTGAAATGCTTTATAGAATTCTGGTGTGAAACTGTTTGGGCCTGGGCTTTTTTTAGTTGGGAGGTTTATTACATCTTCAGTTTATTCATATATTATGGGTCTGTTTAAGCTGTGGATCTCTTCTTGGTTGAGCTTTGGTGATTCCCAGGATTTCAGATATTCATCCATTTCTTCTAGGTTTTCAAACTTGGTAGAGTATAGGTTCTTGAAGTATTCCGGTATGATTTTCTGGATCTTTTCCTTGTCTGTTGTAATATTTCCCTTTTCATCATGGATTGTATTGATTTGTAGTTCCTTCTTTCTTTTGGTTAACTGGGCTAGAGGTCTGTCTATCATGTTTATTCTTTCAAAGAACCAACTTTTGCATTCATTGACTTTTTTGTATTGTTTTCTTTGTTTCTATTTCATTGATTTATGCTCTGATTTTTGTTATTTCTTCCTGTCTGTTGCGTTTAGGGTTCATCTGTTGTTGTCTCTCAAGTGCTTTTAGCTGCAGTGTTGGATCCTTCACTTGTGCTCTTTCTCTTTTTCTAATGTAGGCACCCAGGGCTGTAAACTTCCCTCTTAGGACTGCTTTTAAAGTGTCTCATAGGTTTTGTTGTGTTGTATTATCATTGTCATTCAGTTCCAGGAATGCTTTTATTTCTTTATCTCTTCCTTGACCCATTCATTATTCAGGAGTGTGTTGTTTAGTCTTCATGTGTTCTTGTAGACAGTAGGGCTTATCCTGGTGTTGATGGTGAGCTTTATTGCGTTGCCGTCTGATAGAATGAGTGAAATTATTTCAATCTTTTTGTATTTGTGGAGGTTCCTTGTGTACCCCAGTTTGTGGTCGATTTTGGAGAATGTTCCGTAGGGTGCTGAGTAGAAAGTGTATTCTCTGGTATTAAGGTGGAATATTAGGTAGATGTCTGTGAGGTCCATTTGGTGTATCATATCATTCAGTTCAGATGTCTCTCTGTTTATTCTTTGTCCTGTTGACCTGTCCAAAGGGCTCAGTGGGGTATTGAAGTCCCCTACTATGAGTGTACTGGGGTTAATTTGTGCCTTGTGGTCCTAGAAAATTGTTTTTACAAATTTTGGTGCATATATATTCCTAATTGTGAAATCTTCATGGTTAATTGTTCCTTTTATAAAAATGTAATGGGCTTCTTCTATACTACAGGGCTATAGTCATAAAAACAGCTTGGTACTGGCACAAAAATAGACCTATTGACCAATGGAACAAAACTTGAGCACATACAATTTCAGCCATCTCATATTTGACAAGGGGGCCAAGAAGACACAATGGAGGAAAGACAGCATCTTCAGCAAGTGGTGTTGGCAAAACTGGATCACCACTTGTAGAAGAATGAAATTAAACCCCTACCTCTCACCCTGTACAAAAGTCAACTCCAGATGGATTAAAGACCTCAACATGAAACCCAAAACTCTGAAGGTTATAGAAGAAAAAGTTGGAAGCAGACTACAAGACATAGGCATAGGAAAAGACTTCCTAAGTCAGACAGCAGCTGCACAAGAAATAAGATCGATAATTGACAAATGGGACCTTATTAAACTCAAAAGCTTCTGTACATCAAAAGAAACAATCAAGGAAGTGAAGAGAAATCCCACAGAGTGGGAGGAAACCGTCACAGCAGATACATCTGACAAAGCATTGATTTCCAGAATATATAAACTACTCAAAAAACAAAGAAGAAAGAAAACAAATGACCCACTCAATAGATGGAGCAAAGAGCTGAACAGAGACTTCACAGAGGAGGAATTAGAGATGGCCGAGAAACATCTTAAGAAGTGTTCAACATCATTAATAATTAAGGAAATGCAAATCCAAACCACTTTAAGATATCATCTTACTCCAATAAGACTGGCTAGGATCAAGAAAATAAATGATACTAAGTGCTGGAGAGGTTGTGGGGAAAGGGGACCACTCATCCACTGCTGGTGGGAATGTAAACTGGTGCAGCACTATGGAAAGCAGTGTGAAGAACCCTTGGAAGACTTGGAATGAACTTGCCACCTGACCCAGCCATACCACTCCTGAGCATGTACCCACAAGACTCATCTTACCGCAGAGATACATGCACAGCCATGTTTATTGCAGCTCTCTTTACAATAGCAAGGACCTGGAACCAATCCAAGTGCCCCTCAACTGATGAGTGGATAGAGAAAATGTGGTACATCTACACAATGGAGTTCTATGCAGTGTGGTAAAGAAAGATGACATCACGAGCTTTGCAGGTAAATGGCTGGAGCTAGAAGATATCATGCTGAGTGAAGTAACACAGTCCCAGAAAAACAAACGACAAATGGTATCCCTCATCTGTGGATGCTAACACCAATTACCTAATTGTATGACAAACTGAGCAATGTCAATGTGATCTGAAAACAACTGTGCTCTTATATTGTGAATCCCTTAAAAAATAATTTTAAAAAATCACATGTTGTGTTTAGATATCTTTAGTCTTCCTTTTAGAAAAGTTCCTTGACTTTCATGAACCAAGTAATGTTGAGGATTACTGGCCAATTATTTTGCATTATGCTGATGACTTTGATTAAAATGTACTCATGATAGTTTAAAACCTAACAGAATGAAGACGTTTTCTTCTCTTTGCATCCCATTCAGTAACGTACAATGCCAACTTGCACAGTTATAACTAATACTTTAATCAACTGAGTAAGGTGAGGTCCACAGGTTTCACTTAGCTCATCTTTCTCTCCTTATATCTAGTGACTAATTTGTTTCTTTAGTGTTTTAAACTAGTATGCAAAATAATGAGTTTTATTATGACATCATCATACATACATGACTGTGCTTTAATCATGTTATTCCATTTAAACCTCCCCACTCTTCCTCCCTCTCTTGCTGTTCCCCTTCCTTTTCTCAGATAGCCTCCTTTGCTTTCATTATACACACACACTTAAATCTAGTTTCAAAGGAGAGACAAAATATAATATTCACTTCCCCCTCCTACCACTACCCTCTCTTAGTTTTAAATGAATCAAATATCCTTTCTTTCTTCATTTTCCATTATTCCTTTATCACTTATTTATTTATGTAAGTATAGATTAATAGTTTCTGGTTTTATTCTATGTAATATAATTTATTACTATCAGTTCCTTTACTTTTTAACAGAAAAAGATGCTCCAGATACACTGTGATTTCCTTCCTCTAGCTATGAAATCAACCATTTTGTCAAGAAAGAAGACTGAGTCCCTTGGCTGAAAGCAGAAGAACCTTTGGCTTAATATTCAACTTAACAACCATCTAGTCCTTGGTCACGCCCTTCCTTGGGCAGCTGCAGATAAGCCTGTTTCAGAAAACACATCCTTAAAATCAGAAGTAAGATTAAAGCCAAAGTCTAGAAATTATTACCTTCCATGAGACTGAAGCATTGCTCTTCTTAGGTTCTGTCAGCCAACACAGCAACTTAACATATATGTATGTACAAACACACATACCATTATTCTATTTCTAGAAGCATTTTATTTTTATTTATTATTTTATTTGTATGAGTGGACTGCTTGCATGTGTGTAAGTACACCCATGTTGTGCAATGCCCACAGAGGTCAGAATAAGGCTGATATGGGGAGGCTGGGAATAGAACCCAGGTCCTCTGAAAAAGTAGTCAGTGCTCTTAACCACTGAGCCATCTTTCCAGCCCCAATTATTCTCTCCAGTCCCAATATTCATTTCAGGTTTAATGTGCCCCCTAAAGTTGTCTGAATTTTATCACCCAAATGTCACTTATAGGCAAAAGAAGAAAGAAAAGAAGGAGAAGGAAAAAGGGAAGGGCATTTTTAGATGTAGCTAGGGATTTGTGATGAGATTCTCTGAAATTAATCAGGTTATCCCAACATCATTACAAAGTGGACTTGGTGGCACAAGCTTTTAATAGCAGAAGTAGGGAGGCAGAGGTGGGCAGATTTCTGTGAGTTTAAAGCCAGCTGGAGTACATCATGAAACCTGTGCCTCAAACAAAACAAAAAAGGAAGGAGAGAAGGAAGGAAGGAAAGAAGGAAGGGAGGGAGGGAGGGAGGGAGGGAGGAAAGGAGAGAG